>CM042155.1:101772544-101812544 GCA_023376005.1 Doryteuthis pealeii
TATCTAGTAATTGAACTAGGCTCATCCAGTTTATTTGTTATTACTGTAACCGTTACACGATGCAGTCATCCACATGGGAATATGCAAACACATTGTAACCCTTTTCTAAAATTCCCCCATTAGATTCCTTTTAGATTTAAATGCTGAAGCCACTTCTCTCGATCCAATTCTAATTTTCCTGACGTTCTTGTTCTCATTGTAAATCCATTTCTCATTTTCAGCGACTATCATGCCTTTAATGATTTTTATCTCTACCGAACAAGAAGGAGAATTATTCAAACGATGAACAGTGTTCGTTTACGATAGTTCACCTGGGATCCATTTCCTGGCGTTTGATTGGTCTGCCGAAATGACTTAAAGAAACGTTCCTTACATGAGGGATTATATAAGCACTATAAAAAATGTAAATTTCAAAGTTACTTCTACATGTTCCTTAACCACGTGAAAATGTTATCATCTATATATATATATACAAGGTGTGCCATAAAAGTATCGAAATTGAGGCTATCAGACACACACACACACACACAAAAAAAAAAAAACACACACACAAACATAAATATATATATATGTGTGTGTGTGTGTGTGTGTGTGTGATTGAAAAAGTGGATGTAACAACACAACAACTAAATTCAATTAATATTTCACCTCAATATTTATTGAAGCTTTGTCGAAAATTTATTGTGAACCCAAAAGCTTTTTACAGTCCCCCCACCCCCAAATTACGTTTTTCGTATAAAAGTAGACCCTAAAAAGCTTTTGATCATCACAATAAATTTTCGACAAAGCTTCGCTAAATATAGAGGTGAAATATCAATTAAATTTAGTTGTTATATCCACTTTTTCAACCACACACACACACACACACACACACACACATACACATATATATATATATATATGTGTTGTGTGTGTGTGTGTGTGTGTGTGTGTGTGTGATAGTTAGCTATTGCATTATTATTGTATGGTAGGCCGAACCAAAATTAAACCAGAAATAGAACCAGCCTATAAAAACATTGTAACATTAGGCTGGTAGAATAATAGCCTTTCCAGAAAAAAAAACTACTAAGCAAAAGAACTGAACACATATCCAAATGTAGCATCACACCAAATTATTTCTAGCCTACCAGAACATTTTGGAGACTTAATAATAATAATAATAATAATAATAATAATAATAATAATAATAATAATAAATAACAAGTGGGACCTGTGGATATGCCACAGTAGGATAATTCTATTATTATATTTGTTTACTTAAAAGCTTTCGCAAAATAGTCCAATAAGTAAAAAAATATAATAATCTTGATTTAAGTCACTCTGTCTGTCTGTCTGTCTGTCTGTCTGTCTCTCTCTCTCTCTAAAAAAAGGGGGTTCTAAAATATTTAGATTGATTTACCGATAAAAATCTTGGGACGAGTTTAAAATATCTACCTTGTTTTGCTGACAAAAAAGTGACAAAAATACGACTCGAAAAATATCAAAATTGGGCCAGAAATTCGCCTGATGCTGGCTCGCTAAAACATAGCGCAAATTAAGGCAGGAAGCTGTGATGATATCAGATCAAATTTACCAAAACAAACATGTAACTTTTTTTTCAATTCATTTTAATTTTACTTTGGGCATTTAAGTGACGCAAGACCATTTCAAATATTTCATTTTTAAAATTGGGTGAAATGAAATGAGACAAATAAGAAATATGCGACTAAGTGACACCAGATAATCTGGTTTTGCAATTTTGCTTTGCACCTTGGACAAATTTGACGGTCTCATTTTTAATCAGAGCGTCTTGCAGGATGATAGCAGACGGATGATTAAGGAACACCAGTATTGATATATAGATAATTATACCTCAACGGACATACATGGTTAGGCACAACTGGATTGTATAGCTGATCACTAGGAATTGTACAAGAAACTCAATTAATATTATACAAAAAATGGCATATGCATACACAAGAATCTGTTCTTGAGAATGAAACGCATGAAATGTATGTGTCTGTGTCTGTCTCTGTGTGTGTGTGTGTGTGTGTGTGTGTGTGTGTGTGTGTGCATTTTCTCAACTCTTTCACTCGATCAATGTGCGACACAAGGGCAATCGTAAGCAATGTTTAACGGATTTGAATTCAGGATTTTCCTTCTCCTAGACAGACCAAGGTTAAGAGCCGGAAATGACCATTACATATATATATATATATATATATTATATATATATATATATATGGATAGAAGTAACCTACTCAAATTTCATCGATTGATTCTTCAGGGTTACATCCGTTGAATTAATCGAGTTTTCGATGAATCTCAGTTGGTACAATACATGCCCGTTGGAACACACACACACACATATATATATATATATATATATATATATATATATATATATTATAATATATTAATATTTTGAAGGCTAATACAATGCGTATGAAAAATATAAACAAAAAGTTGTTATTTTTGTCGTATAAGACAAAAATAAACTGGGAGAGGCATTTGAAATAAGTATCCACGTTTCTATTTCTGATTATGCAAAGTAAAAAAAGAAACAATTTAGAGACTAGGTAATTAAGAGGTGTATCTATGAAAGGCAGAGAGAGATAGACAGACAGACAGATAGACAGACAGACAGGGTGGCAGATTGATATTAAGAGTTAACAACAGAACAAAGAGAAAGCAAGCTTTTTTTCAATACGGGATACTTCTACATAAACGAACAAAATGATTGTCAAATAGAAAAAAGCATGACAAACCCATCATTTTATTAAATAATACGCTATGTGATCGAAAAGGTACGTGTAACAATACATCCCAACAGAAAAAACACAACACAATCAACATTCAAATATATACAATCTTTAACATCTCTTCTTCAGTAAATGTTTATAGGCATAGATATAAATATAAATGTGAATATTCATTCTTGTGTTTGCTTGTGTATAAAGACATATACGTGTTTGCGTAAAAAGCTATATAGTGGTATACGTAAAGAGATACAAACTAATATTCGCTTAATTTGGAAAGAATGATATATTGCTTCAAATATTTCTCCCGGCACAAATACGCTTAGCAATATCCCGATATTCAAACTATAAAATAAAATAAAACACTCACGGCAATGAGTTTTATGTCACAAATAGAGAAGCACTGTACAATATGGTTTCACTGTTTGACATGAATGCTAATTGATTGATATGATTGGTAAATGTGTAGTGTAGATATAGCAGTTTATCTTTTTCAGAATTGAGATATGTAAATGAATGAACAATTTTTAAACAAAAATGATCGTTCGGGCGAACATAGGGCTCGCTGGCGTACGAATTATTCGGGATTTTTCCCTCGGGCTTACAAGTAAGAATATACCAGGGATCTGCCAGGTCTATGAAAGGTTTGAGCTCGTACAGACCATCGGTGCCTGAGGAAAATCGCTTACACCTAACAAAAGAAATTATTGCAACATGTCACATGCCAAATCAACACTCCATCCATTTTTCAACTAACGGAACAGTATGTTTGGCATTGGTGACCTATCAGTCGTCAACCAAGACAAGTACCATTATTGACAGTATTGTTTACAGCTCCAACTCTGGATCAAAGATCATTGACATTGATTCTTGCAAAAAAAAGTCCCCTTATATCCTGGCCAAAGGAATTAGATTTCTATTTCCTTCGTGCAGAAAGTTATGGTCATGTATAAAGGAAACTACATTAAGACTGAGAATCCAGTCTGTCAACAGGGTTTTCCTCAACCTGATAATATGTATGTAATAGAACATGAAAGAAACTGGAGGTCCTCTTCACAGGTGAAAGTTCAACATATCTTATTTCAATCAATTTGCATCCCTTTATACTTATTGTTTATTGTCTTTTGCGTTCAAGCAAGATGATGCCACCCAATCATATTCTAGTAACACTATCCCTTTATACTCATGGTTTATTGTCTTTTGCGTTCAAGCAAGATAATGCAACCCAATCATATGCTAGTAGCACTAGACTGAATTTTAGGTACGAGATTGGCTCATTTCCAGTTGTCATGCCGACAATTTATTTGTGAATGTTTTGATCATTCATCTCCACAAATAAACTAAAGGAACATTACATATAACAATCCGTAACGAGTTCTCAAATAGAGTTTCCCGCCGATTCATTCTAATTCTAAGTGGGAAGACACTCACGCGGGCGGGTGAGCATTCATATGGAAGTAGTACATGCACACATCCATCCATCATACACACCCGTATACATTTTTTGGATAGGTCTAGTATTATTCGGATTGCATGAAAATCCAGACAACGTGACAAGCTTGAAAATACTCTCTTAGAACATTTTTTTAGAAATCAAATTATATAGTTTGACTTAGAAATAATTTACATAATGCAATGTAAAAATTAGTACGTCCATATATTTTCAGATACGCACATACATTCACATACAAATACACGTGTGTGCATGTTTATATATATATATATATATATATATATATATATATATATATATATCTGTGTGTGTGTGTGTGTGTGTGTGTGAAGGAATGAATTACCGGTGAAAATATTGGGTTGGTCTCAATATTTGGTTGGTGCAAGCTTTACCTGGTTAAGTCAGCGTTATAACAAATATAAAGTGCTCAATACGTAAGTAGAGCTGATTTATTATATAGTGTGTACAGAAATAACCTACTCGAGTTTAACCATAAGGATCTATATGGGGAAATTCAAGTAGGTTATGTCTGTACACACACTATATATATATATATATATATATATATATATATATTATTATTGATATTATTGATATATATATATATATATGTATCAATAAGTGTTTCTGTGTACACACACACACACACGCACGCACACACACAAATATATATATATATATATATATATATATATATGGGAGAATATGTGCTTAATTGAAGTCGAACTAATTTTTAAAAAAGTTAATTCCTTAATAATTAATTAGGCGGGATTTAACTATTTAAATGTAAGGCTAAACAAATCGAGAAAAATCAATCTCTGTATGTACATTTCAGCCTATTAGGCCTCATCAGCAGAGCTATAGATACGAAGATCGCCTCGTGTGTGATTTGAAACCTGTCTGTCAGATCGACAAGTAAGCGTCTTACCCCTACACCAAACGGACCTCGCAGGTTTTCCTCGCTTTGTTTAAGTAGTAGTAGTATTCATATTCCTCTTAAGTGACTCTGCACGAATTTACGAGAACGTAAACAAACATATGGCTATTTTCAGCCGACAATATTTGGGAGAATATGTGCTTAATTGAAGTCGAACCTAAACAAACAGACAGGTTTCAAATCACACACGTATCTATAGCTCTGCTGATGAGGCCTACATACAGAGATTGATTTTTCTCGATTTGTTTAGACTTACATTTAAATAGTTAAATTCCGCCTAATTAATTATTAATGAATTAACTTTTTAAAAAATTAGGTTCGACTTCAATTGTTGATGATTTTTGTAAAATCGAAATATTGATCAGTATCAGCTATGATTATATTATAAATTGTTTTCTTCTTTAACAGCATTGTGTGATGTTTTCATTCCACCTTTTCTTACTCATATTGTCGGATTCATTTCCTTTCTTGTCACTTATATATATATATATATATATATATATATATATATATATATATGTGTGTGTGTGTGTGTGTGTGTGTGTGTGTGTGTGTGTTATTATACTAAAGCTGAGCGAATCAATTTTTGTCTCCTAAAGGCTTTTTTACTGTCTAGTTTAATTATACGAAAGTTATAATAGAATATTCATTAGTTTTAGGATTGAGTTATCTTTTTAAAAGATCCATTTTAATTGGTTCTAATTAGTTGTAATTTGCAATTATGTCAAAAAATGACCCGTCTCTCACTTGACATTCTGCCTGTCACTTTCACCTTCTCTATGAGTATCTTGATTACCTCCTCGTTATATATGTTATTTTCTCAGTGAGCGTGGAGAAAGAGATATTTGACTGTTATTAAACGTATTTGAATGTTACGTTTCATAAACAACCAGCCGGGCCAACATATTGGCTCTTAATAAATTAAAATTATGTCAAATTTCCCTTTCTTAGATATCTTACAAAATGATTTTAATGTTTTTGTTTATTTTTAATTCTCTGGTTTTATTTATCTATTTATTTGATTTAACTCACATAGCAAACTCACTTTCTCAATCAAAATTATCTACCCAGACCTCAATGGGTGATCCAACGGGCCACGTTTTGTCTAGTACATATATATATATATATATATATATATATATATATGTGTGTGTGTGTGTGTGTGTGTGTGTGTAAACAAACATATATATATATGTGTGTGTGTGTGTGTGTGTAAACAACATATATATATATGTGTGTGTGTGTGTGTGTGTGTGTGTAATCACTATGCAATGGTTATCGACTAATGAAATCATATCAATAAAATAAAATCCTGGAGGAGACTGTTGGCGATTCACTTCGTGCTTGGGAAAGTCATGAATCTATTTGTTTAAAGCAACTATGAGTAAATGATATGGCATACCGGTGTTGGTAATGCAATTAGTTTAAAACTAGGAAAACTCTGAATTCAAAACAGCTGTACTCCGCTTAAATGATGACCTGTGTTACATCCTTCTCGTTAAGGGTGGTTTCGATAAATAAATACATAACTATAGGGCTTTTGTATGTGGATGTCTGTGTGGCTACTCGAATGCAATGGGATTCTGTCATGGCTCGTTGCAAGCTTTTTTTAAGTTTTCTTTTTTTAGATATCCAAGGCTCGGTAGTGTGTGTATAAATGAGTATAGATTTGTATTGTTGTTTATAGATAACCACATCGGTATGCGTTTAAATATACACCGGTTATATACAGCGGATAAAAAAGTGATTCTCAGATATGAAATTGGAAACCAAATTATATCTGTTCAAGTTCATTTATAAGCCAGATCGGCATAGCCTCATATTTCTACGCAAACACACACACACACACACACACACACACACATACGCACGCACGCACGCAAGCACGCACACGCACACAGACGGGCACACACAGACGGACACCTGTATGCATTCACGTATACACTCACGTACAAACACACGTACAGACATACATGAACACAGTCATATATACACAGGAACATGTATATATATTTGTGTGGAGTGTGTGTTTGTGTGACTTCGTGTGTATGTTATGTGTGTGTGTATCTTTATATATGTGCATGTAGAGAGAGAGAGAAGAGTACGGAGCAGACATAGATAAAGAACTTGTTACTCACAAACAAACATACACACACACACATACACACACACACACACACTTTTATACATATATATATTTATATATATATATATATATATATATATATATGTGTGTGTGTGTGTGTGTGTGTGTGTGTGTGTCTTTCTGTCTGCCTATCTGTCTGTGTGTGTGTGTGTGTGTATTGAGAACTAGACCGATAAAGAGACAAATATGATGCACATTACATTTAGCTTGATAATTCAAGCAGACTGAGAAGTATGGCTTGCATAACAAAAGGAATGTCTTTGATATCTTTGTCTATTAAATTAGAAGAGTCATTCATAATTTGGCCTCATTGTGCCTTTGGTGATTGAATTGTGTTGGATAACATTTTTGAAGTTATTGTTCACTTATTCGTATTTCTTTTATCGATATGAGATTCATGTTATCTGTATTTCTGACATTTTGAATCAATTTAAAAATATAAGAATGAAAAGCGGTCAGTACCAAAAGTAACATTTATAATAATAATAATAATAATAATATAATAATAATAATAATAATAATAATAATAATCCTGCACCCTAGAGACGATAGAGATAGACTATATGTATCAAGAAAGGAAGGGGGAAGAGGTTTTGCCAACTTAGAGGACTGCGCAGAGGCCACAATCCAACAACTCGAAGACTACTAAAAAAAGAGCAAAGACAAATTACTTATGGCAGCCAACAATAGTAGATGTGACATATAGACAAAAAGAAAAACAACAAAAACTAGAAAACAAAAATGGGAAGAAAAATAATTATATGGACACTTCAAAGAACAAATCGGAGAGGTTGCACATGAACAAACGTGGACATGGTTAAGAAAAGGAAACCTCAAAAGAGAATCTTAATCACTAATAATTGCTGCACAGAATAATGACATAAGGACAAACTATATCAAAGCAAAAATTGATAAGACCCAACAAATAGTAAATGTAGAGTATGCGGTGACAGAGATGAGACTGTAAACCATGTACTATGCGAATGTAGCAAACTATCACAACGGGAGTACAAAACTAGGCACGACTGGGTTGGGAAGGTGATCTACTGGGAATTATGCAAAACATTAAGTTTTGGCCATACCAAAATGGAATCTGTTCTTGAGAACGAAACGCATAAAATTCTCTGGGACTTTGAGATAAAAACAGATCAACTTATCTCTGCAAGAAGATCAGACCTAGTGTTGATTAACAAAAAAGAAAGAACTTATCAACTAGTGGATTTTGCAGTTCCAGCAGATCACAGGGTGAAGCTGAAGGAAAACGAAAAAATGGACAAATACCTGGACCTTGCCAGAGAACTGAAAAAGTTACGGAATATGAAAGTCAAAGTGATGCACTTGGAACGGTCCCAAAAAGATTGGAAAAATTTTTAGAAAATCTGGAAATCAGAGGGAGAATCGAGACCATCCAGAATACTGCACTGCTGCAATCTGCCAGAATACTCAGAAGAGTACTGGAGACCCAAGGAGACTTGATGCCACTCAGACTCCAGTGAAAGGCCATCAGCTAACGTTGATGTGAAAAACACAAAAGAAATGAATAATAATAATAATAATAATAATAATAATAATAATAATAATAATAATAATAATAATAATAATAAGAAGAAGAAGATGATAATTCCTAATGAATTTATGATTATTATTATTATCTATTTGTAATAATAGTAGTTATATATGTTATTACAAACCAATTGGTATCACCGTCTCCGTCATATTCCGGTTTTATTGATAATTCACTCCGTAAGATTTTTTCACATCCGCCTTTCAGTGGAGACCGAGGGACAACAAATCATCTCACTACTGTTTTGTTGGTCCCAGTTCTTCCTTTGATCTCCAATTATTCTGGACTTTTTTACTTTCATGTTTTTATAGTTCTCAGGCCAAATTGAAATATTTATCTATAGTTTCGTTTTGTTCATTTTCACTCTGTGATCCGCTGGAATGGTAACTCCACGAAACGACAAGTGAAATGGCAAATTATCATCATCATCATCATCATCATCATCATCATCATTGTATGCTTATTTTTCACAACATTTTTCACAGAAGTCTGTGTGACAGCAAGTCTATTCCGGTCTCTAGAAGCTTTCTAAAAAGTCGATCCAGCTCTAACAGTATAGTGGTCAGAATGATCTCGATTGTTCCTCGTATGTACAGTTTCCCCAATTTTCTTTCAAAACCTTATGGACGGCTCCAATACTATTGGTATAATTGCCAATTCTATTCTAACACATCTCTACAACACAAGAACATATTTACCTGTAATAACGTAAACAAATGTCCGGCAATACATAGTTCCGCCATATTTATTGATTTTATTTTATTATTCTTTGTAAGAAAAGAATTTGTCGATCGCTGGTTTTAGTCGAAAGTATATAAGCCATATTTTCACGAGATAAAATAGAAGAAACGAATCCCAGAATTTGACGTTTCTTTATTCTGTTAGGTGGCAGTGCGTGTGACACTTTACTAACTCAACTACAGTGGACCATTAGTCTATGATACTAATGGTATCTTCAACTCTGGATTGCACTCTTGAATATATGGAATCCAGACTTCCGGAGGAGGAAACAACCATTTTCGTGTGGAGCACTCGGAACTAAAGCACATAATAAATTATCTCTAACCGAATCAGCACTAGGAATCTAGTTTATTACGGACACTAAAAAACTGGCTTTCATCCTTATCGGGATACACTTCACTTACATTATTATTAACATCTGCCAACCTCCCAAATTAGTTTAACTATTTTTTGGATACTACTATTCACAAACACTCATGTACATACAGACATATACGCTAGAACTGTGCCTATACACATGTCCATATAGATACGCCCCATCCACATGCATATATATACATATGTTACGCTTATATGCCTACATAAGTACACAGATGTAACCATATTGTACCTAAAATTGTGCACTTAAGGATGGAAAAGCTTAGTGTTACAATTGAACATTTGCTAAACTATCTTTATGAAGTCTATTGTTTTATGAACTAATTTTTTTGGCGTTTCCTATAATCTTTCAAGATGTCTGCCTTTCTGTATTGAAATCAGTTTTCTAAAGATTTGCTGAACAGTCGACGAAAAGGCGGCAACCGGAAATACACAACAACCAAAATGACTAAATACGTTTTTGGTTTCGTTTATTCCAAACAGTTCATCAAGCATGCTTCACATTGAACAGGGCTGCTAACAATATCCAACCATATATTTTACATAATTAGAAATGCATACATTTGTTTGTTTTCATGGTATATTTAATGCCAAAGTCAGTCTGTTGGCAAGTAAATACATGGTTTCAATGAGCTAATGATAATAACTATTCGTATTAAAGCATTTGCACACAGTTGCATGGGTTCAAGTATTTTCATAACAGTGAAACATGAAGGTAAAGGTCAGCCAATTGGAATTGGGGCACTTGGAACGGCCACCAAATGTCTGGAAAAGAATTTGGGTGGATTGGATATCAGAGTAAGAATCGATACCATCTAAACTACAGCATTGTTAAGATCGGCCAGAATACTCAGAAGAGTCCCAGAGACCCGAGGAGACGTGCCTCTAGTGAACCACTGGCTAAGTCTGTGTGAAAAACTCGATAATAATAATAATAATAATAATAATAATAATAATAATAATAATAATAATAATTTATCAATAAACTGAAAATAAACTGTTGAACATAAGCCTAATGGTGATACTGATTCTAGATGTTGCCCTTAGAACGGTCCCCAATGGTTTGTGAAAAAACAGTGGATGAAATCAGAGCAATTATCGAGACCATCCAGGCAACAGCATTGTTAAGCAGCGAGAATAATCAGAAGAGTCTTTAGGTTACTTGCTGTACTCATACTCGAGTGAAAGCCAACTAGCTAACGTTGGTATGAAAACCATTTGCTTTCACACTGTTGTGTAATTTTAAGTATGTAGACAAGGTCATTTTTTAGCAGTGTAGTGCTGGTTAGAATTGAGAGTTTTGCTTCTTCTCGACTAGTTGGTATATCAAGGCTAAAAATCCAAGTTTTCTGTACTAATTACCCAAAGCTTGGAGGAGAAGAGATGAAATCATATCTTTACCAAAGACGTCTGCGGGAAGAGAAGCGCAAACAATTTGGAAAAAATTTTAACTTGATTTGTAGTGTCCATTTACTA
This sequence comes from Doryteuthis pealeii, assembly GCA_023376005.1. Lineage (NCBI taxonomy): Eukaryota > Metazoa > Mollusca > Cephalopoda > Myopsida > Loliginidae > Doryteuthis > Doryteuthis pealeii. The sequence goes on from CM042155.1 coordinate 101,783,978, forward strand.
CCGATTATAACTATTACGCCTATCTAATACTTATATATTACAAACATATCTATTTGGCCCATAGATAATATCCTAATATATACTACCACTCTGATTTAGGGTGAACATGCGTCTAATTGAAACAAGAGGTAAACAATACCGGAAAATGTGTGATCACATACACTGGACACATAATATACACATAATTCGAATACATACTGTTTATTTTGTTAAAGTTTAAATAAATATCTCAATTTCCCGCCTATGGACAACTATGAATCATTGAATCTAATTATCAACTTTAACAAACTTTATTTAAATCTATTTTGTTTGATTTTGGAAAATTTAATATTAATTGAAATAATAACAATACTAGGAAAACCATGCAAATGACAAGCATTAGCATTGCTACAAGAACAAATAAATCCACTATAACTATGGCAGCAGTGTTGGTAGTTTTTGAAAAATAAAACCTAATAAACGTCATCAGTTACATAAAAATAAAGAAAAACTGTTCGTGAAGCCATAAACATCATCAAACATGAATGGATGTTGTCTTAAAGTGTTACTGAAAATATTCTTCTTGAAATAACGATATTGGTACTTTTAGCCGATTATGGAAGTCGTTCCAATTAGTGCTCCTGGCTCTTTACTGAACTTTATGAAAAGAATCGATTTAAAAATGGAAAATGTCCGTATCCAGAATTATAAGAATGGTAAAATTCCAAAGAATAACCAGCGTAAAATAAAACAAGAGATTTAACTTGGAAGAAAACAAACATAATATATTTATATTGCAACTACCTGAGGAAATAATTTCATTATCACTCAGACGTTCCATGGGGCATAACATTTTATGTTGTTCATATGGGTTTTTTAAGAGTCTTTTATTAAACGATATATATATATATATATATATATATATATATATGTGTGTGTGTGTGTGTGTGTGTGTGTGTGTGTGTGTGTGATGGACTCTCCAGACAATCTTGACGTATGAGGGCACATTGGGTCAGTTAAAGATATAAAGCGAGGAACTACCAAAGCACATGATTTGTTTATAATGGGAAAGGTCTGATGAGATGAAAACAACATAATGGAGTATCAATATGCAATAGATTCTTCCGAGAAAAAACACCGGTTGTCCTATCAAGGGTGAGAGACCAATCTGACTTACTATTTTACCTATAGCTTAAGTAGCAGGAGACAAATATTATTAAACAAAAAACTCCCCCGATTAACAATAATACAAAAGAAATAACATGTTTGAAAAGAAAAGGGTAAGGTGTTCTATACAACTACAGAATAGACTTATATATAACTGGAGCTCCATTCTATTGTCTCGTAATCTCTCGTATATATATATATATATATATATATATATATATATATACGCTCCCAATTTTCGGTTGAGCACTTTATTTAGGAGGTATATAATTGCAAATTCACCGTATTCGGCGCTCAGCTAAATCTCGCTTTGTTTACAAAGTTTGAGAACTCTAGGTGAAGTTTATTTCCGCTTAGGAATGTAGCAATTAGATAGCCTGCTATACTTGGCGACTGACTGTGGCTGTGTGGGTAAGAGATTTGGCGAGCGTAAGAGACAGCTGCAAAAAATCGTATAACTATACTGATGAGAGGTGATACCTCGAAACACGTGTCTATAGTTTACCATATATATATATATATATATATATATATATATATATATGTGTGTGTGTGTGTGTGTGTGTGTGTGTGTGTGTTCAGGAATAATGGGTGAGAGGGAAAAATAGGAAAATGAAGATGATTTATTTAAAAGAAAACATATCGACACTTAGGATTTTGATTGATAATTTACTGTATCGAATACATATTTAAAATAAATAAGCAATCGACATGTGTTTCGAGTTTTCATAAGGATAAAACAAATATCCTCTGTTGATGTCAATTTCTGTTCGACGAATGATACGAGAAGGAAATATACCTATCAGACTTCAACCTCATCTCGGATGCATTTGCATTTTCTTGCCTACAAGCACACACACGCGCATACGCACACACACATATATATGTGCATATATATATATATATATATATATATATATATATATATATATATATATATATGGGGGAATCTGGAAAATCAATGACTAGAAAGATTTAATGAACTCAGATATATCAAAACGCAGATACTGAAACATAAGCATAAAAAAACTGAACGTAACGTTACAAGATCAGATAATTCTCCAGAAAATTCAACCTTCGAAAAGATTAATGTTATAATTAGGAAATTTATTCTAAATCTATTTATTAATTCTTTGAACAGTTTGTTTTGTGGATGTTGTTTAAGGTAAATATTCAATAGGTCATGATAAGGATTCTATCGGCACATTTCTACTGTTTTAATTCATACACTGGAAATTGACAAATATATTTGTAGCAAGTATCATGTCTCTTTTTTACGCTGTTTCCAACACTGGAAACGGCTTGTCGAAGCTTCCTGCTATTTAAATCGATACTATTCCGGTGATTGAAGAATTTATGTATTATTATTTATTTTTTAACTTGATTAATTGAAGACAAACAGGTTGGATAAATTGCTATGGAAGATAACTGGGTAATGCGGAAAAGCACACAGGAATAACAGGAAGAAAACAGCCAGGTGTTAATTCAAAAGGAATTTCAAAAAGGAAAAAGATAAACTTAAAAAATCTGATGTTTATTAAAGGAATTAAATATCTCGAAAACTACAACTAACTTTTATTCAAATGAACAACATCTAAAATTATTCTGAATATATATATACAATTATCAATTTGATACATTTCATATATATATATATATATATATATATATATATATATATATATATATCAATGTGTATGGTTGGCACTATTACACTTGAAGAGGCAGTAATGGGCTAACGTACAGTATTATGAAGAGAGTGTTCAATATCTGTGATAGAGCGTTAATATATAAATAAATAATATTAAATATACATTTTGGTAAATATTATTTGTATGGAAACAGTCTGCTACCATGGGTTTCATACAATCGAAGCTTATTTGTTTAAGCGGAGCAATCGTCGGGCAGCGAAAAAAATGTTTAAAATGAAAAAGTATTAGTCAAATTCAGTATGCATTTGTTTTAACTGTATCCTCGTGTCGCTTGTTTCTTTACGTGTCTGTGTGCGTTAAGATCAGGTGCCCTTTTTCTGTTCGTACATGCACGCACAGATAAACGCGCGAGAAAGCGCGTCATTATGATCACATCTACGCGTGTATGTGCGTTTGAATTTTTGTGCTTGATGTTCGTGTTTGCTGCCTTATAAGGTTTTGTGTGATTATTAGAATATTTGTGAGTGTCTATGTTAATGCGTGGCAGGTTGAGATTGTCTCGTGTTTGATATTACTACAATATTTAAATGAGGAAAATTTAAATGAGAAAAATTCTAAGAGGCCAGTTTTTATCGTTATTATAGTTAGTAAGAAAAATATTGGTTTGGGCGAAAGTATAAGACTTGTGGAATGCATGTAGAATAATATATGAGAACTAGTTTGAGACTTAAAAACAACGTAGGAGAGTTCTGCAATATTGGTATCTTGTATCCGATACTATGGTCCAATGACAATCGCAATGCGTACTATGGCTATGAGTTAGTAATATAATATGATATTATTCGTATGTCCATAGTACAATGATAATAACATTTATGTGCACATATAATGACCGTATTCTGCAATGCGTTTATATTCTGATGTGAAAGTTGTATTAGTGTAGTGCTATCGTACGGTGTAATCTGGCATAGTATTTCGTATTGCAAATATTACAGCGGTATGACAAATAAAATCGTTAATTGTTGTCTTACAATAAGTAATAACTGCGATAATCTTGAAATTGTATTGTACATAATACGGGTACTTATAGGTGAATGTGGTTGGGGGAAAGGTACTTTGGTTTGGCGGGTCATTGCGGGATTTTCTAGTGTTGTCGTATGGTAATTCTTTTTTTTTTTTTTTTTTTTTGTAAGGGTTGAGTTGGATGGTGAAGGTGTAGATGGGTTATGTTTATGGGTCGAAGTGTGATAGTGTTTATTTTCATGTCTGCATTTAGATAATATTTCTGATTTTTGTTCAGTAGGATGTGTTATGATGTGGTGAGGCAAAATTAAGAGTTTTCCGTGGAGGCAAAGAAGGCATCTTTTAGTAAAGATTTAGTTCAGTAGAACACGCCATTTATAAAAAGAACACAACAAAATTGCATCTTCGTATGAAAATTAAAAAACAACCTAAATCTAATTATAATTCAAACTATTTTTATTTATTTGGGGAGCCATTTACTGACAACCCTGAAAACATGGACGTACTTATTTAAAACAATTGTGGCCCCAAAAATAAGCAAAAGAATCAGTGTCTCGAATTAACCCTGAGGGTCAATCTGTCTGTGAAGAAGCATTGACCGCCGCCCAGAGAATCAAATGACCAATCGAGAGGAGAATCTCCAGTGGACACGTTGGTATTTTTCATGCGATTTAAATTTAATTTGACACTTAATTACGCTGACGGATTAAAATATGTGGGTATCATAAACAAATAAATCAACAAATGGTCACTCAACAAATTTATATGCTACTTCAGCAGTAGATTTTTTGTCATTTCCCTTGCAGAAAATAGAAACAAATGATACCCTTAAAGTTTGTCGAATACACAGTTAAATTAATGGGTAGAAAAAAACTGGTTGAAGCTTTTAAAGAACGGAATACAACAACCTTTGCTATCACAAAACCTTTACTGTACACATAGCACAAGAATATACAATTAGGTACAAACAATGTATAAAACACGCAATGGTAATTCACGGTTCACTGTTCAACGTTTAGGTTTTTAGCTTGCAGAGCATATGCCTGCTGAAGTTAGCTGTTGTGGAAGACCTGTTAACTTGATCGTTCATGGCTCAGTTAAATCGTAATAGATACTGATTGTCTGTCCTAAACCCTTTTGGCGATGGAGGAAGAGTTTTGATCATTGCTGTCTCGAGCTAGAGACGATGCGATGTCTTACTGTCCTGTGTTGTATCTAAGGGCTGCTACTGCGAGAGTGGCACAAAGAGGGAATGCCTTTTATGGTTCTTACTTTTATAGAAGGGTCGTGATTAGCCTATTTGACAATTCGCACGTATGTCAGAAATAAATTTTCACACATTTAGTTCTATCAACTTTCTTGAAAAGTTTTATTTGAAAACTCTCTAAAACATTTTGCCACAAAAAAACATTTCTCTTGGCGATGACTTAATCTAGAAACTAGTTAAAAACAATAAAAATATAAATATCCTAAAATAGTTATTTCGATTTGTCTTATCACCTTTGTTTATCTTTTTAATTATGGAAACCAGACAAGAAAAAAGAACAAACTGTTCTTATGAAGCAATACTTGACACCACTATACCAAATAGGCAAAGCACAACAGACAAAAGATATGAGAATTCCTAGTAGTGAAACTCCACAGACTAAATTACAAAATAAAGAGATAGGAGTAACGCCTATTGTACTTAAAAGATACATTAAGGTGAAACTTTGCTCAATCAACTTCAAGGTGGAACAAGATGCATCAATTGGTAACTACAATGAAGATTTTCTATTTGGTACAAAAAATCAAGCAGTTATCTGTGGAGCTCATGAAGAACACCGCGTAAATGTGGGTAAAGAACATGTCCAAAACAAGTTATAGGATACACAATAAAAACGAGAACATACATGGAAATGAAATAAAATCCCGACAGCAATAAGCAAACTCAAAACAGAAAAAACAAAGAACGCTATGTTATGAAAAATGCAAAACATATTGAACAACGGTGTAAGCCTACCCCCAATAAATGTGAAATAAAACCACCCCAAAAGAAGAAGAAAAAAACAAACACATCTAAAACATCCGGTATAAAAAGTAAGGATATCAGGACAAAAACAGCTCTTTTATATATATATATATATATATATATATATATATATATATATATATATATATAGTAGTATTATTCTCGGTACTAAGATAATTGATTATCAGTTTATATAACTATATTATACGTGTACACACACACACACACACACACACACACACACACACACATATATATATATATATATATATATATATATGAATAAGATATAATGAAAAAACAAACGATGTTTACAACTGAAATAGGCTCATCAGAAGAGAAAGTGTGCAAACCGTTTCGGGTTCTTTTGACGGTTTAAAAAGCAACACTCGGCCCATCCTCAACTAATATGAGGACCCTATTGCATTATAATGTATCAACCGCACGTGGGTCGGTCATCAACAAAACAAGACGGAAAAAACCGTTAGTAAAAACAGAACGCTGCTTAAATAAATTGTGCTGTCTGCATTAAAAATAATATGAATTTTATTTAAAAATAAAATGAATTTCATTTAAAAATAAAATGAATCTCATTTCAATTTGAAAATAATCAGAAGCATTATAGTAATGAAATAAGACTCAAAAAAGTCCGTAAAATAAGTAGCCCACATTTATAGGTAAATCCGGGTGTTAATGGATATCATCAAAGGGTAAACATTCAAATGTAAAGTTTTTCATGGACAAGTATGTGAAAATAAAATGGAAATTAATCCGACAGTATGAATAAGATATAATGAAAAACAAACGATGTTTACAACTGAAATAGGCTCATCAGAAGAGAAAGTGTGCAAACCGTTTCGGGGCCAATTCTCTTGACGGTTTTAAAAAGCAACACTCGGCCCATCCTCAACTAATATGAGGACCCTATTGCATTATAATGTATCAACGTTTAACTAGCAGCGTTCTGTTTTTACTAACGGTCTTTTTCCCGTCTTGTTTTTGTTGATGACCGACCCACGTCCGGTTGATACATTATAATGCAATAGGGTCCTCATATTAGTTGAGGATGGGCCGAGTGTTGCTTTTTAAAACCGTCAAGAGAATTGGCCCCGAAACGGTTTGCACACTTTCTCTTCTGATGAGCCTATTTCAGTTGTAAACATCGTTTGTTTTTTCATTATATCTTATTCATACTGTCGGATTAATTTCCATTTTATTTTCACATACTTGTCCATGAAAAAACTTTACATTTGAATGTTTACCCCTTTGATGATATCCATTAACACCACGGATTTACCTATAAATGTGGGCTACTTATTTTACAGTTGGATTGTATTACAATAATTTTGATATTCCATATACACTTTAATACATATTTTACACTTTTCTATAACTTTACACCAGACTTTTTTGAGTCTTATTTCATTACTATAATGCTTCTGATTATTTTCAAAATTGAAAATGAGATTCATTTTATTTTTAAATGAAATTCATTTTATTTTTAAATAAAATTCATATTATTTTTAATGCAGACAGCACAATTTATTTATTTTTTTTTTGATTAATTCCAACGTTTAACTAGCAGCGTTCTGTTTTTACTAACGGTCTTTTTCCCGTCTTGTTTTTGTTGATGACCGACCCACGTGCGGTTGATACATTATAATGCAATAGGGTCCTCATATTAGTTGAGGATGGGCCGAGTGTTGCTTTTTAAAACCGTCAAGAGAATTGGCCCCGAAACGGTTTGCACACTTTCTCTTCTGATGAGCCTATTTCAGTTGTAAACATCGTTTGTTTTTTCATTATATCTTATTCATACTGTCGGATTAATTTCCATTTTATTTTCACACACACACACACACACATATATATATATATATATATATATATATATATATATATATATATATATATATATATTATATGCTCCCAAAAGTCGGTAGGGCTCTCTAGAGAGGACTTTAACGAACTTGAACCGCTTTAGCGTAAGATATAACTCGTTGGTTGTTTACAGACTCGAGTTCTCTATTAATTGTAACATACATCTACCGATGTATATATTTATCAGTTAAAATGTTCAACTCTTACTTACAGCTACGGATGGCCGAGAGGAAAGGGGTCGAACTGAGGAAAAGTCAGTTAGGTTTCGCTCCTGAGTCAAGCCACACTGATGAGACGTATACGTTGAAACACGGTATCTGTGAATGACTATATATATATATATATATATAGAGAGAGAGAGAGAGAGAGAGAAAGAGAGAGGGAGGGGTAAATATCCAACTTACTGGTATGTAGAGGATTCTATTTGGATCATCAATATCTTCTGTACATCCACAATGCATGCTCATGTTGATGCAAACATGTCCAGTTCGTCTTACTCGTATGGTTTGCGAAATGGGGACAGGTGGCCATACAATTGCTTTTTTTGTGGTGTGCTGCTTCCACGACTTATTCAGGACCGCTCGCAGGATTCTTGTGCAGCTCCCATCCAACCTATTATCAAGGCACTTCGTTAGGGTCCAGGTGATATATATATATATATATATATATATATATATATATATATTCCTGGTAGTTAGGATCTTCCCATGTGTGGTTTAACCAAAATGGTGTGAATCATGTGAACAAAAAATATTTTAGTGAAGCTATCTATATACAAAAAGTTTTGTGTATTTTTTTTTTCTATTGTTGTAAATAAGCTGTTTTTCATTTTAAAATCTTATTCTTTTTGTAATTGGTTTCTTTCAATAATTATGCGGGAGACAATTATTTATATATTAGAAAATAAAACAATAAAATTACAAACACGTGGCATTTTGGTAACCCATAACCGTGATGTACGCCATTTGTTATATTAATTGCTCGATTATCACGCCCATTGCCGATTTAACACATATATATATATATATGTGTGTGTGTGTGTGTGTGTGTGTGTGTGTATGACACGTGTGTGTGTATGCAAGCGTGTGTGCGTGCGTGTGTGCATGCGCGTGTGTATGTGTGTGTGTGTGTGTGTGTGTGTGTACGTGTGATTTACTAAGTGTCGACTTATGTTGGCGTATAGAAAATATTTCATAAATATAGCTAAATGTAAAAACTGCATCTTCTGACAGAAAGGTAAATTTGTTCTCTGATGCCTTGTTTATGCTTAAAGACATAGACAAAAGTAATGTAAAATCTCTTGAAAATATTCCCTACCAGAAGAGACAAACACAATAATCGAAAAGAACATAATTGCTTCTTACTTCTTTGTATATATATATATATATATATATTATATATATATATTATATATATCGTTATTTTTCTTGTCTCTCTTTCTTTGCGTATAGCTTTCGTGTATAAGTCATTATACTTTGCTATTTTCCTCTATCAGCCCTCTTCCATCTTCTTATCCTCCCCCTCCTCCTTCTTTCTGTATGCGATTTTAAAAACCTGATTAATCACACATTTTAAATCGAACTTATATTGGAAAATTACATTAGTTTAGTTAAAATGAGTGAACTATAAACACTCTGCATAAATGAATTCAAGAACTAAGTCATTTTTAAATAATAATGAATTGGAAAGCTCGTATCGCATATCATTCCTACTTCTTTTAGTGCCATTATCAATGCGATTGTACAAGACTGATACAGGCTGAGTAAGAACTCATATATATTTATATATATATATATATATATATATATATATATATATATATATATATATATGTGTGTGTGTGTGTGTGGGTGTGTCTGTGTGTGTGTGTGTGTTGTTGTTGTTGTTACACATATCATCTAACGGAGCTTCTCATTCATTTCACACCATGCTTCACACAAAATCCCCGCAAAATACATATTATAGACTCGTACAGAATTTGAACTCGCGACGATGAGTCTATCCCCTACGACTCTAACTATTACACCACATACCTCCAACTAATATATATATATATATATATATATATATATATATATGTATGTGTGTGTGTGTGTGCACAACTTTGACCAGATTCTATCATACGGCTGGCAAAAAATTTAGATACCCATGATGATCGAAATGTCTTCCAGAATAATAATGTACGAGAATAGCTAATAGAATGTCTGAACCTTTATATATATGAATGCAAATACCTACGTATGTAAATACATGTTCGTGTTAAATGTAGATGTATCAGTGTTGCATGAAGCCATGCATATTCAATATTTTGGAGGGAATTACTCTGCGTTCTTATATTTATGCAGGAGGCAAAATAAAGGAGACAAACTTGCACTATTCAGATTCTTGTTCATTGCTGAAGAAAATTTACACCTTATGGTGGTGACTCCGGGCGAGAAATGCGGCTTTGTATATGAAAACTCTATCTCTCTCTCTCTCTCTCTCTCTCTATATATAATATATATATATATATATATATATATATATATATATATTGGGAGGGAGAGAAAGAGACAGAAAGAGAAAGGGAGAGAGATAGAGTGAGAGACAGAAATAGAGAAAAAATGATGTGACACCAAACCTGCGGTTTCTGCATCTTCTGGTGGTCGTGGAACATATTCACTGCCAGTAAGGAGTGACTGCTGTAATTTTTCGACATTGTCTGTATTTATTGTATATCAAAAACAGCGGGAGAGGGGGATATATATTTTTGAGTGAGAGAGAGAGCGAGAGAGAGAGAGAGAGAGAGAGAGAGAGGGGGAGAGAGAGACGATATAGAAGGAGAAATAAAAGTGTTGTACATATAAACATTGAGAATTGCGTCATAGGGTCGTGGTGTCACAATAATTGGCCGAGGGACATTTCTTTGGAAAGCTCTACAAACATCGGAGATTGAAATTTCCCATTTCATACTTGAGCGACTTACACGCCTCCTTAATTTCCTGAATTTGATGACCATTGTCAATGAAACGCTTTTTTCCAATATAAAAGCTAATTTCACTCACACTTTCTCTTCACCTCTCTCTCTCTCTCTCTCTCTCTCTCTCTCTCTCTCTCTCTCTCTCTCTCTCTCTCTCTATCTATCTATCTATCTATCTCTATCTATCTATCTATCTATCTCTATCTCTATCTCTATCTATCTATCTATCTTCTCACCGGCTTATGAACCATCGAAGGGAAAAATTATTACTTGAATACTTATTGATTGATCAATTCAATGAGCCTTCAATTCAAAATGCACTCATAGGTAAACATATGTATGTTTCTTTTTGCGTGCTCGAAATCCTTACGCTTTTCCGACCAGTTTTTGAAATTTGGTTGATTTTTGGTTCAGCAAACAGATAGATTGCCCCTTTTTGAAAGAAACTGTTGTGACACAATGGTTGGGCATTTATTCATTCATTCATTCATTCATTGTGTTTTCGGTTGGTACCGCCCAAAAGTAAACAGAGAAAACATTAAATCAATCTACATTTTATCTATTCTTTGTATGTTTAGTGCCTCTTCTCATGTAGATGGGGAGATAAACAGGGAATATATATATATATATATATAGTGTGTGTGTGTGTGTGTGTTGTGTGTGTATGCATATATATATATATATATATATATATATATATAGAGAGAGAGAGAGAGAGAGAGAGAGAGAGAGAGAGAGGGGGGGAGAGAGAGAGATTGATAAACAGATAGATTGATGCGCCGGTATATCTTTATATATGAATACTATTTCATTCCACTATACATAGATTAAACAAACGAATAAATGACTGATGTTAATTGCTTGCGGAGGTAATGTATATTATTTTTGGTAGTTACATTTGAAATCCTTGATTTGTAGAGTCCACACATTTGTAGTTTGTCATGTCAATGATGTCTTATTTCTTGATCCTACCCTCTTCAGCTCTATCCAATTTTATGTCTAAGTTCAAAATTATATATCTATTACCACAATCTCAGGAGTGCATAATGATCTCAATCCTTAATTACAATGAAGAAGGGATGGTTGGCAGAAAGATTCTCTGAAATCAAAATTTCAGTTTATTTTTATTCAGCTTATTCGTGCATGTGCGTTAATGAAATAAAAAAAAATTGAGAGGTGCAACTATCAGTAATTGTCTGCAATAGAGACATAGTGCACTGGAAAACATTTCTGCAGGATCCAGATAACCCGGCTATTTCTATCATCCCTCAAACGAAGACAGAGAACCATCTCAACTTTTAAAATGTCATTTTGGAAAAATAAGCACTTATTGAAATAAACTTTTCGCACGTAGGTGTTTCTATATTTTATAAGTTTGATTGCTCTTTTTTTTATAATGAGACGTGATTTACTATTAACTTACGACCAGATCCAACAGTTGCATTTGACTTCATGCTAATGCCCTTGTAAAAGGTAAGAATCTATTTCTTCAAGTCCCACCCAGCTATGATAGACTGGCAATCTGTTACGCTTCAATTTCTTAGTTACTGGAAATAGCAGAATAGTAGGTGTTATTGTGGCTTAATCATAGATGACTAAACAGAGACCTAACAGTCAAAAAGGTGAAGGTTCAAAGCGTCAGTCAGTCTCAACTTCGTGTCTGGCTTCCCCAAATATCTGAAGATGCCACATCGCAGATTTCACTTTACGCTGGATTAAGCCGACGCCTTTCTTTAATGTAGAATAAATGCTATTGCTTCAGCCTCGCCTTTTCCCTAATAGTCAAGATGTTTACATCAAATCAGTCTGTTATGGTTAGAAACACTTGAAGTGTCTGCGTTGAGTTTATGACTGAGGCAACTGGAAAGAGAACGAAATTGCCAGCGTATTAATTCCTTTCTTTCTATTGACCGAGATGGAACAGTTTGTATTTAGATTATTTTAGTATAGAATGGACTGCCATATTATGCTCTCGTTTTTTGTTCATTCTTATTTTTATTTTTCATGAAAATGTATCTCTGCTGGCAAAACATTTTCAAATCTTTCATTATTCTCAAACTAATGACCACAGAAACAAATTTTTAGGTTTTATTTTGAATTAGCAACTTTGTCAGGAATTTTCGATTCTACTGATCTTCAGAAACTGTCGAGAAATATTATCATATAATAAATACAATTTACTGATATATTTGAGTAAAATATGATTAAAATGAATTCTGAAAATTTCTATTTGGTATTTTCCGCAAAGTGGTTGTACATACTTTCAGTTTCTGACAAATAACTAAGACAAAACATAACATGCCGTAATCACCCAATCGGTACATTGTTCTAACTGTAACTGTAAGCAACCTGAGTCCTTTGTTTATCAAAATGACTTGATTGGTATTAAATGGTCCGAAAAGGGTTGATATGCCGTAAAAGCAAATAATTCAAACTAAACCCACGTTATTCAGTGTTTTTAGCAGGTTCGGGTCATAATTTCAAAAGCCACGAGACATTGTCACAAAAGGGAAAAATTGAGGATATCTTGCTTTGTAGAGGGGGGTGCCATCTAGTCATGTAGGATTCTCTCTCATCTCTGCTCGACCACAGTGGGCGATGGGGACCATCTCTCTCGTCCGGCACACCCTTTCCCTTCTGCTTGCAGCTTGCAATTGTAAACTGACTGATCTAAGCTGGTCAACTGCTAGACCCCTGTCTCAGGACGATCTATTCTCTAGAACACCCGGCTGAAATCTGTTATGCTTTGATCTCCATCCGTATATTTATGGCGGGGGGGGGATCAGCTCGACTCCCGCACGAATACAGACCACACCACGTTAAAGGAATTAAACCGTCTAGACTATGCAATCACTATCGAAAATCTTCAATATTCAAATATTGAAGATTTTTTATGGTATTAGATATGCAGGACGGCTATATGTACATGTATAAACGAATATAAATGGTTAATAAGAATATGTAAAGGAGAATTAATGTCTGTGTATTTTTTTTATTTCATTTTGATTAATCTAATTTCCATTTAATTTGAATCAAAATTAAATGAAAAATGCACACACATACATTTCACGTAGTATAAACGGGGACGCTGTTACGTAGTTTAAATTAAGACGCTGACGTTTGTCAACAATTTTAAATAGATCTTTTCTTATTCACATTTGAAGATCAACAAAAACAAGCCCAACACATCAAAAACAACGGTTCGCAGACTTTTTGTTTTCAGTAATAATTTATTTTTTCCTTAAACCAACGATGAAGGTCTATGTAAACAGACCGAAACACTGCAGTGTAGGCGTAATGAACATTATTCATTTATGAAATTTGTGTTTTTTCAATTTTTACAATATTACAACACACACACACACACACACACACACATATATATATATATATATGTGTATATATATATATGTGTTGGGGGGTGTACAGAGAAAAATATAAACAAATAAGTGAAAAAATCTTTAGGTATTCATCAAATAATGAATTTATTTCGGTCTGTAGTCCAGGTCAGATTTAACCGCGAAATTAATATTTTAGTCAAATCTGACGAAGCCAACAGGTCAAAATAAATTCATCAATTGATGAATAACTATCTTTTTTTTATTTAATCATATCCATATGAGAGTGTGTGTGTGTGCGCGTGTTTGCGTTTGTATGTTTGCGTGTTTATCTGACATTCAGCCTTCGTTAGTAAACCCCAATTGAACTATTTTGTCTCAAATAAATACATTGATTTATTTATGTTTGGTTATATTAGTTTTGTCTGAATAGCTGCTTCTCTACTTGTCTACCTGCATGTTGTCTGCATGTATATTTATATGCTTATATTCGCAAACTCCCTCCTCTTTCCCTGTGGTTTTAATCCATCCCAAAGATGTTAATATCAGGATATGTTAGAATATCGTAAATTGAAAGCGTAATATTTTTGTTTTCGTCAATAAAACTACCACATGTTTTATCTACCGCTTTACAAATTAGCATTAGCATTCGTTTCAACACTTTGCTTAAAAAAATGTAGTTGTTAGATCTTTCAAAGCGATAAAAATGCTCACTCTCACTCCTTTCGTATTCTCTTCAAACTTCATTTTCTAATTCATCTCATCTTAATTCAATGAAAGAGAGGTATAGGGTTACAAAGTCATAACTTCGAAAATGTTACAATTTTGTAACCTAGGAAATTTTGACATGACTAAGAAGAGTGTCTTTGTTGAAAGATGATTTTTTTCTACTATGCGCAAACCAGTTCGTATAGCATATATTTTCAAATGATATTGTTGTTTGTTCCTGATTTCTTTGATCTGTATTAAATATCCATCCCTCGTTCCCTGGAAACATCCCAACACCATAACAAGGCCCAAAATTATGCTTAACTGATAGTACCACACATTCCGTCTTTGTCTAAGGCTTTCTCCTTACGTTCACTCTCCTTTTACTACTAAAAAAAACTCCAATTTAGACTCATCTATCAAGAACACATTTTGTCGCTCTTTCAATGCCCGATTCTCATGTTGTTGTTTTTATAACAATCTTTTCTGCTTATTCACCTTACATAACAGGAGTTTCTTGATAATTATACTTCCCCTGAGACCTGTTGATATAAGTTCATTTTTCACAGTGGATGGCGAAACTCGTTGCCGTGGAGAGAGATTAAATTCAGCTGTCAACTCTGCTGCAGTTTTCCTTCTATGTCTTTTACTCTCAATAATCAATTGTTTTATTGTATTTTAAATTCTTTTTAGATTCTTTTATTGTAAATTCTTTGGATTTCCTTTATTTTAGATATATTTTCAAGGACAAATTTAGGTATTTCGTGCCCTTTTATTATGAGGTAGCTGACGTTATTGAGTGACGTAAAGTCGTGCGTAATGACGTTGGGCAGAATGACTTAAATTTGGGTACTAACACAAAAGAACGATACCAATTTGGATTCGATATCTTTATATTGTTGGAACTACTGATAAAACAAGAGGTGTTTCACAAAACCATTCTAATAATAGTCGAAATATTTCATATATGAAGGTGACTGATTCGAAAATACGTCGATTGTGAATAGATGTTCATCTCAGTTCCTTCATCTGTTACCTCGTTGATGACACGAGTGATTCTGTGAAGGAAAAAAACTTTCCCTAGCTAAAAAAGAAAAGAAACACTTTATATAAAATGTTGGTTCTGTACATGTATCTCATGGTTATATTCTTACACCTGGCAAAAAATTCCTAATCCTGATTGAATGGTAATAACAAAAGTAGCACCAAAACTATGATACACAGAAACTATAGTGGAATTCGAACACTGCGCCTCTGGTCTGAATAGATATTCGGGTGAAAATCATTCTCTAACAATCCGAGAGAAAACAGAAAAAGTGAAAGATAGAACATTGGAAATGGAATAACTATAACAAAAAAGGTGAAGACAATAATATGAATAGTTTGATTTGTAATAAAAAATCTTTAAAGAAATGTCTTAAAATATAGAAGTATTCTTTTCTATGGAATTAATTCTAGGATGTTCATTATTTCTGAAATTATACACAGTTATTATTAATTACAGTTATACTTTATACTATTATATAACTGTAAATATAGATTTGAATATAAGTCTGTAAGTGTAAATTTACTTAATAAGAAACCAGAAGCATTCATTTACAATTTCATATTTCAACGTTTGGCATTTTTACGACGGAAGTGGCAGTAGGAGTCTTCACATTCTTCTTACGACTTTTACAGTGCGCCAAAACGAGTGTTAGGGGAAATGTTGTGTTGCCCAACTTTTGTAAAACAGGTTGAAACTGATAACAATAAGGCCGAATTTGCGAATGTCAGTGTGAACTTATCCCTCATATATAAATCCCAAATCTTTCTTTCTTTTTTACTCTTAATCAAACAGGCATTCTGTCACAGATAACGATTCCTTTTCAGGCTTTGTTGGCGTAAAATCAAGTCAACACTCGTAGGGCTTTCCGTTTTGCTTCTTTTATCTTATTATCCCTTTCATCGCCTCGATAGTAGAGAAATATCTCAATTGAACCCCGGATACCATTCCCCTAGGGCCCAGTGCTATATCTTGTCAATCGGAAGGGACTGATGGAAAAATCTGGAAAGAAGACATATCAGAGAATTAGGTCCGACATTATCGCTTCTCCGCGGCAGATACCGGACATTTAAATGACAAATTATTAATTGACATAGTAATTAGATATTATTTGAGACCTGTGTGCAATTTATCATTTGCATTTACAGTGATTGTAAAAAGGAAATGAAAAACAAATATGGTAAACACAATGTATTAGAATTCATGACAGAATAAGACAAAGTAAATATTTGATTTTGAAATAAAATATACGATTTAAATGAAAAACATTGATTAGCCTATACAATTTATTTTAGTTTTTTCGATGGGGGCATTAGAACCAGTACTTCTTACCAGCTTTATTAAAATGAAATATCTTTGGATTTTATTGTAACATCTGTAATATTAGTATTTTATTTAATGTTATATATGAATTTAAAAACAAATCCGAATTGGTATAATTATGATTACGTTTCGAACATTAAGGGTCGAAAAAATAAGAATATTTTTTAAGGAAAATTTTTTAGGAAAATGTCAATACGACTTAAAAGCAAAAATAAACGCGTGTAGTTTATGGAGAAGGTTTTATGAATGATCGAGAGTATCAAAAGTATTTTGATGTTTTATACAAGATATTTCTTGTCATGTAGTCAATATGAGTTTGCTAGAGGATAAATACATTTATTCATCATACTCAAGAGTACGCAGTTTTTCCTCCTGACAAAGTCTTAGATGCTAAAAAATTACCAACATATCAGGCTTCTTCTTGTTGGTAAAAACTGAAACACATAATAAAATATGACATACAATTATATATTTTAAAAAAAAGCAATCGTAATATATTTCCACTAATAGGGTAATGAAAATTATCGAGGTTTGATCGACAGATTTTACAACGTTTTTGGTTGGTGAGCTTTGAGGGAATCGTCAGGCACTTTCCATGGCAATTTAAGAGTAAAACTGAAAATTAACACATGACTACCCAATAGTACTCATGATGCATCCAATTCCCTGCAATTATTTTATTGGTTTGATCAAAAGAAATTTAAAGAACTTTTTAGGAACAGTAACTTATTTTAACCTAGGTGAAATATTTTTACAATCTTACCAAATATATTATTTTAGAATAGTTAAAAAAAACAACATACAAAATACCCTAAAGCATGTTTGAAAATCCTGTGCACAATTCTCGTTATGTTAACTGCTTTGATAGTGGCGCATAAATATTCCCCCCTCTCTCTCTCTCTCTCTCTCCCTCTCTCTCTCCCTCTCTCTCTCAATATATATTGGGGAGATTATGTGCTTAATTAAAGCCATACCTAATTTGTTAATTAATTAATTAATTAAATGAATTAGGTGTGCATATCGGTTTAAATTTAAAGCGTAAACAAATCGAGAAAAGTCGATCTCTGTATGTACATTTCAGCCTATTAGGCCTCATCAGCAGAGCTATAGACAGGGCAGTGCTTTGTGCGTGATTCGAACCCTACCTGTCAGGCTGACAGGCGGACACTCGAACCATTACACCAGCTAGCTTCCCCAGAATTTCTCGTTTATTTTAAACTGATATGTGTATCGCACTTTTTGGGTGACTTATGGCACGACAGTATGAAGTGGTCAAACGATGTGTTTGAAAATGGCGAAGGCCGACAATTTTTGGGAGATTATGTGCTTAATTAAAGTCATACCTAATTTGTTAATTCGAATTTTGTACAACTACGGTGTATTTGATTTCATTTTCCTGGTGTTTTTCTCAAATAAACTGTCGTTTTAGTACCAACAAGTTCAAATTTGGACTCCTATGTCCACGATATTTTGCTAATTTCAGAATATTTTTCATGAGGAAGATAATATTTTGTTTTCAGCATTAACATTCAGAACATTTTTTTAGGTTACCAAAATATTCAACTTGGTTAAATGGTAATACATGTTCTAAATATTAACTCAGCAATAACTCAGAAGCTAAGTATTGATGTGGTTATAATTAGAATTTTTATTCAAAGATGGCTACTTCCAAAATCAAATTGTCAATAAGTTGAAGATTCCTAGAAAAAAGGTGCAATAAAGGTAGTTAGAAACTGTCACAAATGTTGACTGAAAAGAGCAGAAGCACCAAAAATAACCACTGCTGCTAATATATATATATATATATATAATATATATATATATATATATATATATATATATGATGTGTGTGTGTGTGTGTGTGTGTGTGTGTGTGTGTGTGTTGATATTTATATATACATATATCAAAACTAAGAGCTAAGCACCATGTTCCCTGGGAGACAGAAGAAATATTACCAAAAAAGCAGCTCAACTAAATAAAGCAAACCCAACTAACACAACTTTACATAACCTTAGGAAAGCCCAGATAGAACTAACCAAAACATACAAAAAAGAACAAACAGAATATATACAAACACAAATAAATAACATCAGACAATCAGTGGAAGACAGACAGTCACGATTAGCATGGCAAATAGTAAATGAAATTAGTGATAGGAAAAGTACCTCTAGATCAAAGCTAAGGGCAACCAACCAGAAAGATAGACTGCAGAAATGGAAAGACCACTTCCAGAAACTTCTGGGGAACCCACCTAAAATAATGGAAAATAATACCCAAAAGATCATAGATAGACAACTAGACATAAAACTGGGGGAATTTTACAACAGAAGAACTCAATGAAGTATTAAAGAAACTAAAAAGCAGAAAAGCAGCAGGCCTTGACGAAATACCCCCAGAGGTATGGAAGCTGGGGAAATTCAACGACATACTGCTTAGGCTATGCAATGCTGTGTATAGACAAAATAGGATAGATAAGTGGATGAAAGGATGCATCCTCCATTCCCCAAAAAGGGAGACCTAGGAATCGCCAAAAACTACAGAGGCATAACTCTTACTGCTATTGCAGCCAAGATATATAATGCCCTTCTTCTAAATCGCATCCGACCTGAAATAGAGAAAACACTTAGGAAAAACCAAAACGGATTTCGCAGAAACAGATCCACAACTTCACAAATCCTGACTATACGACGAATCATAGAGGGGGTTCGAGCAAAAAACCTAGAGGCAACGCTACTATTCGTAGACTTTTCTAAGGCATTTGATTCTATACACAGATGGAAAATGGAACAAATACTACTAGCATATGGTCTCCCCAAATAAACGGTTGTTGCCATAATGATGCTCTACAAAGACACTAAAGCAATGGTACGCACACCTGATGGCGACACAAATTTCTTTGACATCACCGCTGGGGTCCTGCAGGGAGATATATTAGCACCATATATATTTATAATATGCCTAGACTACGTACTCAGAACATCATTAGATACCCTAAAAGAAAAAGGTCTCACACTAAAGAAAGCAAGAAGCAGGCGATACCCCGCACAAACAGTCACAGATGTAGACTATGCTGATGACCTCGCGCTCCTTGCAGATACGCCGACACAGGCTGAGACACTACTACACAGCCTGGAGGAGGCAGCAAAGAACGTAGGCCTTTATGTGAACTCTGATAAACTGAGTTTGAGCTTCGAAAAGCAAGGAGACATCTCCACGCTTGACGGCAAGCCTCTTAAGTCAGTAGAAAAATTCACATACCTAGGTAGTAATATCTCATCCACAGAAAGTGATGTTAACACTCGAATAGGAAAGGCATGGTTGGCCACGAATAAATTATCAACCATATGGAAATCCGATCTCCCCGACAAGCTAAAGAGACGATTCTTCCAGGCTGTGGTTGTGTCGGTACTGCTGTATGGCTGTACACCTGGACCCTAACGAAGCGTATTGAGAATAAGCTAGATGGGAGCTGTACGAGAATGCTACGGGTGGTCCTGGATAGGTTGTGGAAACAGCACCCCACAAAAGAGCAACTGTATGGCCACCTTGCCCCCCCCCCCATCTCACAAACCATACGAGTGAGACGGACTAGACATGCAGGTCACTGCTGGAGAAGCAAGGACGAAATCGTAAGCGACGTGCTACTGTGGAAACCAGCGCATGGGCACGCTAATGTGGGCCGCCCAGCCAGGACCTACATTGACCAACTATGTAGGGATACTGGCCGCTGCACAGAGGAGCTGCCGGAGTCAATGAATGATAGGGAAGGCTGGCGAGAGATCATCATGGATATCCGTGCAAACTACGCGACATGATGATGATGATATATGATATTCATTATCTATTCAGTCCCGAGAGTGAATACTATATTTCGGTCTCTAAATAGTGAATTAAATATTAATTTTCTATATTTCTCTCTATGCGACAGGGATCGTACGTTTCTGGAGCCTTCAGTTTGTATTTAAATGTTCCCACCTTTTGTCCGGAAAAGGTATCCCGTTTTATCCCATCGACCTAATTATTTTTATTATTACTTATATTATCAAATATTTCAAAATAGAAATATGGTTTGACATTTCTACACCAATTGCATTCCTTTCTTTACTTTTATATTCCTGGTAACAATATTATCAATTCCAAATAGTGTCACTTGATTTTTCTTAAACAGTATTAACTTTCCTCTGCATTGCTCTGGTAACACCTGCCTTAATTACCAAAGTGTGAATCATTCCCTGTGTTCTAGGCCAAAATTCGAAGTTTATGGTAATTATCGATCTATATATATTTTTTTTCCGTCTATCTTCCTCCTTTAATAGAATCGCCATGCAACTGTAACCCTGGGGCATTACTTAAGAATAAATAAACCTCTGTTTTCTTAACAAACAGGTTTATATGGAGGATCGATCATAAAGAGTCGCTGTTATTTTCAACGAAAAAAAAGGAATAAATTTTGTGCGGATTTTAGATTATTTAATTCAGATACCAATCTGACATTTTTTTTTAAATTCCTTTGCATGAACACAGAAGAGATATTAAATGAATCAGCAATTTTTTGCTTTGATTTTTTTTTTTCATTTTAAATCTTTTTTATTTTCATTTTTTCTATGAATTGAATCGTGAGATCGCGTAATAGAAATTAACACGGACAACGGAAATGCTGAATTCCGGTCGAGACTGTTTAGATCACGTCCATAGTAATGTTCATGGGAAAAAAGAATGTATCTGATACACTGTGTCTAAAATCTATTTATTTTGATTATAGTTTTGCAACTGGTATATCACATATAGACAAAAATAAATATGGATTTTTTGGGGGGCGGAAACTTCTACAGTCAATATATTGACAGTCTAAATTAAAAATGTAAAAAATGTCGTTCTTAAGTGTTCTCTGGTTTGTTTTTTTGTTGTTGTTGTTGTTTTTTTTTTTTTTTGTTTTTTTTTTGTTATGTTAGATGTTAATCATATCTGCTCGGTCACTTGCTTGGGAAAAATTATACAATTTATCCTTAAAGGAGTTCTGTACAATTAAATAAACATACTAAAAATATCGTCAACTTAAAAAACACAGTTGAAAAATATAAGAATTTATGAAAAAAATATATTTGCACTAAATATTTCCCAATGTCTTAGTCATGTATACTCATTCAAGGCTTTTACATTTACATTTTCGCGCTGTGAAAAGATTGTTTTTATTAGAATAGGCAAAAATCTAAATAATCTCTTTTTAACTATACAAATCTCTTTTTAACTGTATAAATCCCAATTAAAATTTCTTTAATGAGCATATATGATATTTGCTGGTCTCAAAGTCCAAAATATTATGAATTCTGTTTAAAAATACAATCTTATTCTGAAAAAGATAAACAAAGTGTACATATCCAAAGAATTATCATATAAAATATTATTAAAGATTACTCCTACATTTGACACATGAACAATATTGATTTTAAAATTGAAAACTACTTTAAAAATAGAATTACTTAATTTTATTACTTAATTAACAAAAAATATTAAACCCAAAGTTTAAAAAATTGACAACTTTTTAGCTTTCTAGACAAAATAACGTTTTGGTTCATACCTATCAAATGGTAATGGTTTTAACCTAAAGAAAACATACGTCTTTGATAGAAACAGCTTATCCTCATGTAAGTTATGGAAATACGGTGGTGAAAATGATGTCCATATCTGACTGACAAGTTTCATTGTGTTGGTCCTAGTCGAAAATGTTATAAATACTGGCGTAGATAAAGATCTTTATTTATACGATATATATATATATATATATATATATATATATATATATATATATATATATATATATATATATATATTATATAGTCTATATCTATAAAATAACTTTTTCCACTCTATTCCCACTCATTATCATTGTGTAGATTGCTATATATGATAGCTTTATATATATATATATATATATATATATATATATATATATATATATATATATATATATATATATATATATATATAGCTTTGTTTATTCGTGGACTGTAACCGAAATAATACCGACGAATATTGACATGATTTTGTCATTAAGATTCTCCAGAAATCCGCTTAACAGGCTAATGAAATCGTCGCTCGAAATCCCCAACGGAAGATGAATAAAAATCCAGAGTAACAACAACTGAGTTTCTAAATATTGCAAAAGATTACATCGTTTTGAAAAATGTAAAAAAAAAAACTATTTCTGAAATATAAATAAATAAATATAACTAAAGCTTTTCTCCCTGTTTTTAAATCCGAAAGATTTCCGAACAAATACTTGTGACATGCTTATTAAAAAGTAAATAACACTATCTAACAATCTTTTTAAAAATGTAAACATTGTTCTGATAAATCTTCCTCTAAAAAATTAATACAATTGATAATAAGCAGGTGGTAGATAAAAAAAAATATGTTTCTTCCAGAGATTCGAGTGAAAATATCTTTAAAAATGAAAAAGAGAAAAAATATTTTTATTGCATCAGTACTGAACAGTTTATTAAATTCCGATAAAATGTCAAGTTGTTTAAATTATATATGGTCGTTAACATGTATTAATGAAATTTTCATTTGTAATGTTTTAAATAGATACCAAGGAGAGGTGGATAACTCTTAAATAATACCATTTTATGGCAAGTTATTGTGGGATTATGTATTATCATACAAAACAGGAATGTTATATAAGGTTAACATGCTTATATCAAAGTGCAGTAGGTTTTATGTCTGTAGAAATAACATACATACATAAATACACACACATATATATACTAATATATATATATATA
This sequence comes from Doryteuthis pealeii, assembly GCA_023376005.1. NCBI lineage: Eukaryota > Metazoa > Mollusca > Cephalopoda > Myopsida > Loliginidae > Doryteuthis > Doryteuthis pealeii. The sequence goes on from CM042155.1 coordinate 101,807,850, forward strand.
TATATATATACATTGGCATTTGTCTGTTTATATAAATGCCTATATGTGTGTGCAGGCGCGCGCGCGTGTGTGTGTTTCATTGTTAACATGAATCCAAACAAACATTTATCGAAATGGAAAGCGCTGACTCACTTAAGAGAAATAGAATTCTTCCAAAAAAGACGACATGAATCTATAAGAATATTCCTATGATTTACTTCTATATGTATCAGAAAATATCCGCTTGCCAGAAAATTGTCACACATGTTACTGCTATAATGCTGATAAAATGTCGTGTATTCTGATCACTTGCTACTTAAAAAAAGAACAATTTTCCTTAGAATTTGTTTTGTTTACATCCCATATTTATTCGAATGCACTGCTAATCTTAGTAGTAGGAATATGTTATGGGACTTGCGATGAAAAACAGACGAAATTAGATGAAGGAAATACTAACAGAATTGATAATATTTTGTAATGTTTTATCTAATAAATTCAAAATTAACATCGCAAAAAATGAAACCTGTTTTATAAACGAAGTTGATTAAAGGTGACATACACTGTGTCAATCACATTGGCCTCTATAAGAGATTTAATATTACAAAAATGAAAATGTACAGTATTCTCATATTTATAAAACTGAAATAAACTCTATATTATGAACCAATAAAATGATATGAAACTGGAAATATATTATAAAACTGATAAATATATCTTATATGATAAGACTAAATTTTTAGAGTATTTTCCTTTATTCATTTATTTGTTCATTAACTTTACTACGTACATTGGTTCCTGGTGCCCTTTTTTCAATCCATTACAAATATTGTCGTACATGTGTATTGATTATATCTAATCTGCAAACAATAAGATAACACATGAAACTCGTGATAATCAACACAAATCTTCAGGTTTGGGAAACTGAATTTATGTAAAATATTTATATTAATCTAGATTCCCATTTGCTTTTATTTGCAACGTAAGTTATGCACAATCCCTTGTCTGTCAGATATTTTAAGATGTTATTCCTTTTTTCCCGAGAGATCTCGTATTGTGACACATCCTATCCTCAGTCAACAGTCTCATTGGCTAAACGATATCCCCACGATGTGTTTTTATTAATTATATTTTCTAAGAAGATTAGTCGAAACTTAAAAAGTTACAGATCAGGTCCACAAAGGTAATAAAACAAAACAAAGTCTGTAATGTGTTTGCACGATTGTTCTTAGTGATATATTGTCAAAGCTTTTCTAACGTCAATGTTGGTGAGGGTCGCGTGTAATACTTAACTTTCCGCAAGTTAAATAGATCTCAACTATATTGATATGAACGGCGGATGAAACCTGATCGCTGGTCAGCAGTATTTCCCACTTTTTCTAATTGCTGTATTCTGGAACTGATTGGATTTCATATGCCTCTACATCTAGAGCAAAAGATATTTAAAGATAATTTTTGTCTCTTAATGTATGACCTTACTAGTAGTAATGGGTTCAGTTCATGATAAAAGTATTTAAAAATATTTAATTCTATTTTACAATCTGAAAACCCTAATCTTTCTATTTTATTAGAATTGCATTTACATCACAGGTTGTTTACTATCATTTAATATTATACACACATGCACATACATTTATACACACTATGTTTATTGGTATATATGCTCATTATAGGTATGTATATTCTCATTCAGATACTACATACAAGCAGATGCATTATTCCACTAAACATGTATATCTAGAGAAGAAAGACTTTGTAGTGTCATATCAATTTTAATATAGTGATCATACTAATTTAAACATTTCTGAAATCGTATTATACTAATTTAGCAGTATATCCTCAGGAAGACTAAATAAGTTAAAAATCCAATTCGTGATATTCAATCTATTTTAATTCATAAAAATAGTCCAGAAGCAACACTGATCAAGTACAACAAATTTACGTGATAAGCTCATTGTTTTTATCTGATTATTTTACTTTCAAATACAGAGAACGCATGTCTTTTTGTTTTTCTTGTACTCTAGTGATTTTCTCACGCATCAAACACATATATCTTTGTTTCCAAATAGTAATTACCTAGCAAACTGTAGTGATTTCCTAACGATTTATTGGAGATGTTTGACTTCCAGGTCATTTTCTGTCTTGAGGAATTCAAAGGCCGAATTGCCAGGTTAGTGAAGAAAAACTGGAAGCGTCGATAAATAATGGAACGAAGCTGGTTAATTTTCATTGAATCACGAGAGTGAAATCTCGTCTGGTTGGCCAATCAGTGATAATGACCTTGTTTCACCATAGCAGATGATGGCTAATGACTGTGCCATAATTGAAAGTAGTGCTGAGCTTCTGCTTCTGTTGCTGCTACTGTGATAAACGATGTTTTATTAAATGAAGCTAAGTATAAAAGTGAAGATAAATGTGTCTGCCAGAAATGGTATCCTACTGAGGGGTTAATTAAACTCAAAATAGAAGGACAAATAGTTGAGAACAATTGATGATGCCTAATGTAGTATCAAAAGATAAATGCTATAATAGTAACAGAAAGAAAAGTCGAGGTGTCACGATAAAAAAACAAAACTATGATATAACACTCTTATGTAATAATTTTAGAAAGATGTTACTAGGCAAAGATTACTTTTTCAAGATTGGTTGGAAAATGTTATTATACACTAAGTATCTCATATATATATATATATATATATATATATATATATATATATATATATATATATAACGGATCGGACACGCATAAAGTCAGTCGGGGTTCGCTTCTGGTCAAAGTTAGTTGTTGTGTTTAACCACACTGATGAGACGTGAAACGTCGAAACACGGTGTCTGTGGATGACTTATTATATGCTTCCGTAACCCGGTAGCGACTTTAATAAACTTTCACCGCCAGCATAACACAATCATTATCTGATTACACATTTAATCTCTCTGGTGATCGAAAAGTATATACACAGATGTATGTATTTAAAACAGTTAAAACACCGCTCCTTAAACGGCAGCTGGCAATGGCCTAGAGGTTAACGGATTGGACAGGCGTAAAGTCAGTCGGAGTTTGCTTCTAGTTGGAGTTAGTTGTTGTGTCTAGCCACATTGATGAGACGTGAAACGTCGAAACACGGTGTCTGTGGATGACTTATATATATATATATATATATATATATATATATATATATACCCTTGGGAAAGGTACGAATCCTACTCTCCCTCCAACTATGGGTAAATAGCAGGGCAGACTGGGTTCTTTAACCATGGCTAGGTAACCAGTCTAGGAGAAGGAAAACTCTGAATTCAAACCTGTTGAACTCCGCTTAAGAAATTGACTTTGTGTCACATCCTGCTCGTGCGGAGGGGGTATATAATATATATATATATATATATATATATATAATATATATATATATATATATATGTCTGTGTGTGGGGGGGTGACATGTAAGTCTAATCACATTGAGGAGTCTATGGATGACTAATTGTATGCTCCCAGCCCTATGAATGGAACAGTGAGCACTCTGAATGGAATTTAGCAGACGGCCACCGTCTACGTTTAAAATAGCAACGCTCTACTATAAAACAGAGATGAGCACTGGCAACATTGACATATAAACCTAAGTATGTATTTAACAGTTAAATTCTCATTTATACTTGAAGTTGCTGATGATTACCCAGTGGTTAATAACTCTGACATGAAAAATCGGTCGACTTTCGATCCCGGCTGAACGTAGACTGTAAAGTCTAGCCACACTGAGGAAATGTCATACGTCGAAATACGATGTCTGTGGATGACTTAATATATATATATATATATATATATATTATATATATATATATATATATATATATATATTATCACTCTGTATACCTCCTTTACCTTCTACCCGCCCCTTTTCTATTACCTTTTCAGCATAAAAGTAGACTGTAGAACCCATTTTGTCTTCAGAATAAATTCGAAAATGCTTCGCAAAAGATCGAGGCGAAATATCATTTGAATTTAGTTTTTGCATTGTTCTATCCGCATATTTCCTCTATTTCAACCACATTTTTCGGATTTACCTAGTACTTTACTCCTTATATATATATATATATATATATATATATATATATATATGTGTGTGTGTGTGTGTGTGTGTGTGTGTGTGTGTGTGTAACGAAGAAGAAAACAGAATAGGTGAAAACAAAACCTTTCAATAAAAAGACAGTGTCAAATAAGGTGGTCGAATGTTGGCAAGCAAAGCAGTATAACAACTAAAATGATGATCTGTTACTGGTAGGTTCATACGTTTATTATAACAACCCATCACAAATGTCATCACGCATGAGGCTGTGCGAGTTTTATATATTTATATATATATATATATATATATATGTGTGTGTGTGTGGTGTGTGTGTGTGTGTGTGTCTCTGTGTGTGTCTCTGTGTGTGTGTGTGTAGGTGGCGTGTGTCTATATCTGCGTCTGTTTGTGTGGGCGTGTATGTATATGGATGACAATATCAACCATTAACAACAAAAAGATCAAACGTATTAAAGAATGTACTGTGCAACGCATGAGCGGAAATTATGAAAATAGATTAGGAGACTAACAGAATGATAACTCTTAGATGAAAGCTCCGCCTAAAATGCAAGGGCAAAAATAGGACCCATTATTCTTCATTCTATACAGACCTACAGAAGGGAAGAAATGCCTTAGTTCTACACTGAACTAAAAAAGGGTCGAA
>CM042155.1:101817544-101960044 GCA_023376005.1 Doryteuthis pealeii
CTACATTCATCTGTACGCGTGCGCACAAGTGTTTGTATGTACACACCCACATAACATTTTTGTTATTCCAGCGGATGAAATATGACATTTTTTTTATCTTACAGAGAAGTAAAACATTTAACAAGAATATATATTTTCTTTGCAGACTGTTTTTCTTTTTCAAAACAAAATGTTTCGCGAAAAAAGGAAAATATCTCTAAGTTTAAGAAAGTGAACAGTAAACAAAGGTAAGAAGCCAGGATGTAAATAGATAATAAAGCAATGAATGAAAATGAAAGAAAAAATGAGTAAAAAGAAAGAAAGAATGAATTAAAATAAGGGAAAATAATCTAGGATGCAAAACAAAATAGAAAAAAAGAAAGAAGAAATATGAATACGAAAGAAAGGATGAATTTATTTTAATTTTAAACAAAAGAAAAATAGAAACGACGAGAAAGAAAGAAATATAATGAGAAGAAACATCGATAAAAAAAGATAGATTATTTGCTTTAGTTAATTCAACGGCATATGATAAGACACTGTATGCCAGTGGTAAGAACCTTATATTTTTTTAATTTGATGCATATTTACATTGTGAATAATTACAATAATAACTATTATGTTTTCAAAGTTCCATTGTACTAAATTTTCATTACACTTTTTATTTGTCTATAATGATAATCATATATTTGCTCACAGTTACCAACATTAGGATCTAATACTAATAACATACATTATATAGTTTCAGGTTAGCTACTCATATTCGAAAACAACAACAACAACAACAACAATAATAATAATAATAATAATAATAATAATAATAATAATAATAATAATCTGTGGAACATGAAGGTGAAGGTCGTACCAATTGTAATTGGTGCCCTTCGAACAATCCCCAAAACACTGGAAAAGAGTTTGGGTGAACTGAAAATCAGAGGAAGAATCGAGACCATCCAAGCTACGGCACTATTGGGATTGGCTAAAATACTCAGAAGATTCGTGGATACCTGTGGAGACTTGCTGTCACTTTGCCCCCAGTGAACCACCAGCTACGGCAGGTGTGAAAAATGATAATAATATATTTCCACACACTTAACTGGTATTATATATTTTCTGCCTAATATTAAAAGTCTCCAAAATAGATTTATTTGAGCCATACACAGGGCTAATATAGGAATTCCACACTCTCCAGACTTCCAGAATTGAAGTCTCACCCCCAGATGCATTTATTGTCATAGCCAGAACACACCTCTTTGAAAGGATACTGTCAGTGAGTCTAAGCATCACTGCCAGTGCTAAAAGGGTCAGAAATACATGTGAATAGAAAAGAAATAAAACTATGTAAAAAAGAATGTAGAGCCAATATGGCTGAGGTTAACAGAAATTATAATAATACATTGTTATTAATTACTCCAGCTGCTGTTAATAAAGAACATTATTGCAATTATGTGTAAGACATGGGAAACCTTTCACTCTTAACTCTCCTCGTAATTAAAGATCGTATTATGCAGTGATAATACATATCATATAAACACGTTGGTCTAGAGTAAGTAGAAAAAGTAGACATTTACTTTTGGCAATGACACTGATAAAAAATTATCGCAGTCAATCTCAGCCGGTAATGTCAGGATTCCAAATTGAGATTTTTAAAGTTTGACAAAACAATCATTTTACCTTCCTTTGCTTTGTCTGTTCGTGAAAAGTTTTTAAAAATCGATTTTCTGTATCAAACATTTGTCTTTTCTCCTTTAGTCTTAGTGGTTAGCGTATAAACCTACGCAAAAGACAGCATTTCGAATGCTGACTTTAAAAAGGTCATTGTTGCTGGTACCTTTTTACAAAATACAAGGTGCATGTTACTTTTTGAGGTTATGGACACTAAAAAGTAAACTTATTGCTCTACGAGATGCCATTATCACCTTGACGACCAAATATATTATGGGATTCATCCTTTCCTAATTGATTAATTGGTACAATCAAGTAAGATTAGTAAAATTAGTAAGTTACAAATTATTAACTATATCTATATTCTAATCCATTTTCTGAAAGTTATTATATGGAAATGTGGTAATCATAGTAATTTTGGTTTATATATACGAGGCAGACCGGAGGGGAAAACGACCATAACATTGTGAGAAGAAAGAACAAAAGACAATGAAATTATTCATAACTAAGAAAAATGCTATATTTCTAAATTCATTTAAATTTTTATTTTGATATTATTCATATTTTATGCTATAAACTGGTAATTAAAATATCACATCAAGTACCATTCAAATATATTTTGGCATCATGTTTATATGAAGTAGAGATCTTTGTCACGTCTTTCCTCAGGCAAGTCTCAACTTGAATGAAATGTCCAATTATCAGAAAAATATATATTTTTTGTTTTAAATTTTGTTTCTTTTCCATCTTTCACTTTCTCTCCTTTTCAATTCTTTCTGATCTCTTCTTTTGATCTTGCTTTCAAAGTTCAATATTCTTAAAAAAAATATATATATAAAATTTGTCAAATATGGTGAATTGTTTTCTTGTCTTCTTTCGCAATGTTGACAAAGATATTTCTTTTTGTTTTAAGTGACATAATACAGCTTGAAATATGTGTAAATAAGCGTGGATAAAAGTGTAATTTGTGAAAACAACGATAATTGCGATATGCTTAAAAATATCAGTCAATGATTCTGTAATCATTTCTGAATTGCAATATTTCATATTTAAAAAAAAGGATTAAATAAATTAGCGGTAAGAAAACATGTAACACTAAGAACTTCTAAACTATCAAGTAAATCTTTCTACAGCATTGTCAAAACAGTAATTCCAATAATCTCCCTAGTTTATCTTCTGGGGTACTAATCATGTAGTATATCTTGGACAGGAATAATCTGTGGAGCCTATCCTTCTCCAAGTCTACAACTGTTTTTAATCCAGAGTTTTCCTTTTCCTAGACAGTTAATCTAAGATTATATAATCTAGTTTTTTTACTTAATAGTTCCTATATTGTGTCCATATCTATACTTGGTCTACTCTCGAGATTGCTATAGCTTAACATATTTGCTGAAAATATTTAAAAAGATATTTAGTGTGGTCCTATTACGACAAAATAAATAAATTTCTTTTTAATAATCATTCGACTGATTATACACCATAATTCTTCTGGTTTATTTTGAGTTCCGATATATTAAGTTTACTATGTAGGAGATTGGTGTCTACCCAACCGTTCGACATGGGTAGGATGTGACACAAGGTCGCCATAATGGAACTTTCAGCGAAGATCGAACTCGCAATTCAGTAGTAATAGATCTGCGAGAGTAGTTTCCTAATCATTACATCACGATGGGATGCCCTTTTCCTTATAGGACGTATGCGTTTTAATGGAAGCCATAACAGTTTTTGCCACTATAATTTATCTGTAAAATCTTTTGAACCCTAACACTAAACACTGGACAACCTAATAAATCCTTTGAACTTAACACCTCTTCTTGTGTCCTAACCTCAAATTCATCCGTTCTTTTCTTTTAATAAATAGGAAAATCACTTTATCGTTGTTGTATTTCGAAGATAATTCTAATGATGTACCGGAGCTAACACAAGAGATAGCGTGTTTAAGAGGGGAGAACATGCCTTTTAAAGCTAGATTTCATATTGCAAAACACAGTAGACATTTGAGGAAAACTTAGTGACAAAACCAGGAATGTTTCCTAATTAAAACTTACCAATGAGTAAAACACGTGATGTGAAAATGCAGAAAAGATGGAAATGTGGTGTTCTCAAAAAGTATCGCAACCGAAACTGAAACTGTTGGAATTCTCTTTTAATATGATGTAAAACTTTGTCGTCATATTTCTTTTATTGTCCTCCATTAGCCCAGTTGTTAATTTGGAGATGAACTTTCTCTTTATTCCTAAACAGAAAATTTGGACTGAAAAATGTCTCACTTAATTATTATCATTTTAATCATATTTATACATCATTGGTACACGCGAAATCGAAAGTCAAGACGTGATTGGTACACGAAGAGATGTTAAAAATATGTGATATATTTCTTATAGATAGCCATGTTTAAAAGACGAGAAAATATTAATTGTCTGAATTCTTGAGAAAAGTAAAAGGAATAAGAAAAAGAAAAAGAAAAGAAGTTATCATCTTTCAAAATGAACGCTGATCAATGAACGGTTATGAGCCTTTTTCTCCATACACAATTCCAACTCATGTCATTTAAAAACATCCAACACCGTTTGAACAAAAATGTCTTTTTTCTTTTCTATTACATTGTCCTGGGGAAGGTTTAACATAAACCAAAACGTTTAAGTGTGGGCATCAATATCAAAATAAATTTATCGTTTTTTTTAACATTTTGCTTTTCTATTTCTATATATTTTGGATGCATTTCCATATTTTTTGACACATACACACACACACACACACACACACACAACACAATATATATATATATATATGGCTTCATTCATTTTTTCTCTCATATACAGTATTTCATTTTTCTCTATTCCATATACCTTGAAAAAGAGTGACTGTTACCCGAGATATCGGAATTGATCGAACCAGGGACAGAAAACAATGGAATATTAAAATTCTGTTTTTTGTTCTGTTTTTTTTTTTTTTTTTTTTTTTTCCAATGCGTCAAAATACCAAAAAACAACGTTCACAAGAACAAAGTTTATACATAACATACACACACACACACACACACACACACACACATATATATATATATATATATATATATATATATATATATATATATATATATATATATATGATGGTCTATATTTTACGAAATATATTGAGCACGTTTTGGATTAATCATTAAGGCTACTATGAGCAGCATTTGAAGAATATATAGAGAGAGAGAAAGAGAGAGAGGGAGGGAGAGAGAGAGGGGGAGAGAGATGTAAAGTACATGCTAAATTTCCTATCATTTAAAAAATAAATTTTGTTGTGTCCCTTCTTTTCAAAAACAGTCCGCTACGTACTTTTTCACACCGAAATGCATAAAAGTGTATATATATATATATATATATATATATATATATATATATATAGAGAGAGAGAGAGAGAGAGAGAGAGAGAGAGAGAGAGTAGAAGAAAGAGAAAAGTTATAGATCGGGGCACATATGCTCATGTGGAATAGGTGAGTGGGTGTATGTATGTGTGCATGTCTTTGTATTTATTAAGATGTGGTTATTTCGATGATCGATCCGTGATTCTAAGACTATTCGTCCTAACTGTGAACCCTATATGTATGATTTGTAGCCAAACCTTTACAACAAGTAGTATTGAAATATACATAAAATGGTTGATAAGTGTCTTAATAACTTAAGTTTTACTCGAAACCATGTTTGATGCTCTAGATTAGGTTCAAGTATTCCGGATATATCATACAGAGATTAATAATCTTCTTTTTTTTTGCTCTATCTATCTATCTATCTATCTATCTTTTTACTTGTTTTATTTTGTTCATCTCAATTTACCTCTTTCCCCATATATATATATATATATATATATATATATATATATATATATATATATATATATATATTAGTATATTTATATCTATCTGTCAATCTATACCTATCATCACTTATCTATATCTATCTATTCTTCGATATATCTATCTAAGTATTTTCTTATCTATCCCTTTCTTTCTATTTCAATCTTCGTCAACAAGTCTCGGCCATAAGAAATAGGGATATGCACTGTTGTTGGTCTGCTGGGCTTTCAACTGGCGATAGAATTTAGGAGAGAGATTAAAGTAGGTAAGGTAATTGGGATGGAAGATAGAAAAAGGATAGGAATTGGAAAATAAAATTGTGTAAAAAATATATTTATTTTTTGTGTGTTATCCTAGGTCTTTTGAACAACGGTAGGACTGGTTTTAGTGATATAAATACTGTTGCGTCAATTATTTTTAGTCAGATTATTGCCCTGATGAGTTAGTAAGCGAAACTCTTTGTTGGTAGACCTGACTCATTAGTATTAATATTACTGTTTTCTATACTTAAGTATCGAACACTCTTTACATTTTAGATTTACACAGACCTAACGGCATATACATTTATCTTTTGGCCAAGTGATATAGTGTTAATCGATTATTTTCGGTTGGTGTGACTCTCTTGGTCTTTTTTTCTTTTTAAACAGGCAATCATTTGTAATATATATTTACTAGCAAATTAGTTGCCTGTGTTTCTCCTTACCGCAAGTGTTTACTAAGAGGTTTAGTATATATATATATATATATATATATATATATATATATATATATATATACCCTTTATTACCATTACTCCCAGGTCCAATTGGGCCTGGGAGTAATGGTAATGAAGGGGTGTCTAACTTTTCACAGAGGTCCAGAACTAGAAATTCACCATCAGATAGAGTTTAACATCATACCCAGGACAATAACACCCTCAAGCACCGCCTGCTAGCACAAGGGCAATGGAGTTGGGACAATCATATAGGTAAAGGAATATATATATGTGTGTGTGCGTGTGTGTGCGCGTGTGTGTGTGTGTGTGTGTGTGCTGACTGTCTGTCTGTCTGTCTGTCTCTCTGTCTGTTTGACTCTCTCTTTCTCTGTTTCTTGCCATTGATTGGTATGTGTTATATATATCATATATAATCATATCTAGAATTAGAATTCACAAACAATATTATTTCGTGTATTGGAGAAGAAAGTGTGTGTTCAATTCATATTTCCCCGTATTGAAAGTAAATCTTAAGAGTAGACGATTTATAATAACTTCGTGACAAAAATAAAATTGGTTATTTCCTTCTTCCTTCATCCATCCGTTTTCATTCATACAATGAATCATAAAATTTCATTTCTTCCTCTTGTTCTTCAGTTTTCCAACAAAATTCTTCGGGTCCAAACATTATAAAAAAATATAGAATTACATTATAATAACAAAAATAAGAAGGAAAAAATAAAAATATCTTAAAATCTTAACAATTATCTAATTCCTTTATTGCAACATAAGTTCTTTGTATTTTCAAATATATATAATCTGTCCATATTGGATTTTTTAAATAATCAAACGACAGTTCTTTTCTTCTTTTCTGGTGTTTTTGTTCATCTTTTTGCGTTGTATGAATTAGTTAATTACGCCGCAATGTAATATTCGAATAACATAATTAAATATAATGAATTCGTTTCAAGGATTTATCCTGTTTCCGATATTGTTGTTTTAATCTTTCCATGATTGCAGAGTACATAACATTTTAATGAACAGCTCAACTGAAATATCTATAAGACATGTGAGTTATATCTTTAATGTATTGATATTATTCAGAGTTCTAAATCGGATTATATATATCAAATAATGGTTAATTTCACTTTCAGACGAATATCCCTGGGAAAGGTACGAGTCCATTCATCCCACAGCTATAAGTTAAATAGTACGACTACCGTTATTCTCTTAAGATGGGTTTGGCATTAAGATCCCACGAAGGTTGATATGCCATTAAACACATTGGTTACATTCTATGATGATACATACAATAACGGTAATTCATTAAAGTAGTTGGGAATCTAGATTTTATCAAGCATTCAGAAAAGGTGATGGAAATTGATCAAAAGAAATTTATAAAACTATTGCATAGTTTATTTATTCATTTATTTATTTATTTATCTATTTTACTGATTTTTCATTTACGTTATTCTTAATGTTCAATGAATTTGTCATTTACCTGGACTTTATTAATGTTGTGTCCGAAAAAACAGGATTAACAAAACATTGTGAATAAAAGAAATAACGAAAATGCTCAAATATACGTGATAGTAATACTAATCAAATTCGAAGCATTCGGAATAATCCCCAAGACGCTAGAAAATAGAATTTAATTGCTACTGATGTGAAAGAATTGCAAGGAGTAATATAATAATATTAATATCAAGCTACTTTTTCAGAATTAATACAATCAACGATATAAAAACAAGATCTATTATAACATTCTAGCCAATGCCCTTACTACAGAGAAATAACCGCATTTAATATAATAAATAAGCAAAAAAGCAAAAAGCAACGAATGAAATATGTTAACAGGTTCTATTAGTTGTATCTATTGAAGAGCAAACCTTATTGTGTACTTTTATTTCTGTTCGCGTGATTTTGTTCAGTGATTGAACAAGTACTGTAAGATTGCCATTTTGAAGTGAGCATCCCAACCCTCGTCAAGCAAACAGCTTAAAAACTTCTTATTGTGAGAAACATCAAAGAAATGCAATGAAGGGGTGCGCTCGTTTCTTTCGTTTCGTTTCTTTTCTTTTTTTTTCTTTTTCATAAAATCAAAAAATCACATTATGACGTTCACCTGTCCCTTTGAGCTCAGTCGGAATAATAATTTGCTCAAGTGAATATCTCTTAGGACAGAGAGTGTGAAGATGGAAACGTTTGTTTGGCTCTGGGCAAATATTAGGCACAAGCAAAGTCCACAAGGAGTGTCTCTTTTCAGCCTTTCTCTAACACCAAACGTTTGTAATATGACCCCTGTGAAGTTTGCCGTTGATGACATCGGCTCAAGAAAACCAATCTTCCTCAGACATAAAAAAAAAAGATGGAGAATAAACAGAAATCTTCTCTCGGCGCCGAAAGACGGGTTTCATCGTTGGGTTTCCCGTGGAGAGATTTTGAATTATTTCTTCTTGTTGATGCTTTTATAATTGGATTATCAAGAGGCTTATTTCCAAATGTTTGATTTTCTTCAGACGATGGTGAACAGCAGAATCACTGTTTGTCTTCTTGTTTTCTTTCTTTCGGTTTCTTTTGTTCAATTTCTTGTTTGATCGAGATTAAACAGACGTAAAGTTGCAAGTCTAAGTAAAGTATGTGCTTTTACCCCTTGATGACCAAACATATTACATGAAAGTATTTTCTTTTTAATTCCAAAATGGAAAATTAGAAAATGATCAGTTGAGTTTTAGTGCCAACAAGTTTCAAGTACTTTCCTAGTAATTCTAGATAATTCAATAATGCTGTTATCAGGATGGTTCCTGTCTTCTAAGCGTTTTGCTAAGCGAATAAATTACTAGGGATCGTTAAGTAAGAATTATCATCCGTGGTTCACATTTTCTGTTCTGATGTGTCCTTTTTTAGTATTTTAACTGTAAGAGAGTTTTTTTTCTAATATATTAGTTTTGAGTTACTGCTATTACTTTTATTTCTCTTAATGTTTCATCCTATGGGATCACATTTTTTCTGCAGTTCCTTCTGTTTTTATCTTGAAGTGTCAATGGATTTTTACTCCAGATTTTTCGTTGCAACTTTGGTTATTTTAGTATGCCATAATCTATCTTTCCTTACTCTAATACTCTAGCTAGTATTCAACACTTTTAACGCCCGGGTTTACAATGGCTTAGATGCTGAGTACCCTCATTTCCTTGCTTTTCTTTTTATATAAACTCTATACAGATCATATCTAACATTCAAATTTATATTTGTCTATCATTATTTATTTGTTCTTCCACTTTTCTTTGTTCTGTCCTAATAATCATTAATCGTAATAATACTTATCGTAGTATATATTAAGTTCCTTTCCTTAACATATGAATTTAGGAATTTAAGATCAAACACAAGATCAAACTGGAGAAATTTTATAGGAACAATGTTTTGCATATTCTTCCTAAGTCAACATCTGACTACCTTGAAAATCAGTATTTGACATGTTCTTTTTTTTTACTTGAGCTTAAACCCTGTTTATGGGAACTTTATACAAATGTACTATATTTACGCTATGATATTTCCAGATTATTTCCTTTCCATTGTTTCTTACGTATCATCCTTATCATAATCTTGTCTACTACTACTACTACTACTACTACTAATATAATAATAATAATAATAATAATAATAATAATAATAATACTGTATTCGTTATATAAGTGTTACTATATATCTATTACAATCTATCCATGAATTATTTCCCTTTGTTATTCTTCTTCCGACTAATTCAAAGGTTTTTCTTTTTTATTTATTTCTTCTGCATTTACTATTTCATTCTATTCTTCCCACGAGAAATCTTTTGATATTACTTTTATTATTCAAATGACACAAGTACTTGGAAGACATAATACATTCTAAATAGTGTTTACATACTACCTATGATTGTGTTTACACAGATAACATTTTTCCTTTTTTATTTTCTTGAATCTTTCCTTGGGTAACTTACAAATTATTTATGTGTATCTTCCTAACTCAGCAAATATGTTTTATATCGAATGATTTGTTCCAGCGTGAAACCATGATAATAATATTTTCTCAAAGGGAACATATTACGTGGAAGCAAATTCAACCCTCATAAGAAAAGATAAGATTATTATAGACTTTAAATGCTTAAAATATTTAGAATCCCGTATATTTCTTGGAGCGATTTTAAATTTATATTAAAAACATCATAGGGAAGAAAAGCTATTATTAAATATATGTCATTTTCCGCTGAGAGAGAACACGATGTACAAAAGAAAAACATTGAAATAAAATTGACTTTAGCGAGCGGTTCTCTTTAATGGTAATGATAAAAGGAAATACAATAGTTGTAAAGGGAAAACAAAGTAAATCTTATTAATGTCTAAGATTTTGAGTTTTTGTTACTATCGGGATAGCAGAGTTTGTTTGTATTTTTCAAGAAAAAGACTCGAAAGATTAAAAAAGGCAGTACATCAGAAAATATGGAGGAACGTATAAAATCAGCTATTTCCCAAACTTAAATAAACGAAACTTTAAAATCTAGACAGACTAATGGTACAAAAGCATTAGAATCTCTATTAGAAATGGGATTTAAAATTGGAAGATAATTTATTAAGCGAAGAAAAATCTGGTATTCTTATTGAATAAGGAAGACCATACTCGAATAATAATTTAAGACAAGAATAAAAAATATTATTTATTGCGTGGAGATAAATATGGCCACTGACACCACAGAGGCTATTCAGAACACTTTACAGCGATTAATTTAGGTAATAATAGCACAGGTGAAATGGCACGGTAAAAATGACACAGTTAAAAATATCAGACTTAAAAACGGCACAAGTGAACAATAGGAAACATGCTACAACTATAAGTTTATTGAAATATACGTATCAACTTAAAATTTGTGTAAGCACATTGTCCAGGCATGAAAAACGCCGTTTTATATTTACTTCTAAAAACCGGATTTTAATAACTAGATTATAATTTACGTTGTCAGCAATTTCACGTAACGTTCAAAGGTTTTACTTCCTTCTGTTAGTCTTTGCATAAATTAGTCTTTGTTATAGATCAAACCCTAACACAAGCCCTAACGTAACCCTAACCCTAATCTAACGGGGATATTTTTTATTGTGCCATTTTTACCTGTGACATTTTTACCTGTCACTTACAGTGACATAACCTACATCTAGTGAATACTACCAATGATCAGGTTTTTATTTTCATTCTTCAGGTTCAATCCTACCCCATTTATCTCTTAGATGATAAAGTTTCAAGTTCTCCGGAGAGAATAAATACGTTTGATTTTTTTCACATCTTTCCATTATTTTGTAATATTTAACGGTTTATTTTTAGCTTGTTGATATCAACATTTATTTCCCACAATTACTGGTATTTTGGTACATAAGATTTCATCACCATCCCACACAATCTATAAATGTATATATGGGACTAATCTATATTTTCATAGAGTTATTGACTTGTTTAGGTGAGAGGATTTTGAAAGTATTGAGAATAAATTAAATATTATCGTAAAGGGAATTATGAAGTAAGATTGGATTAGATAAAATAGCTAGTTATTGTTAAGATAGTAGAAAATCGCATTATATCACCTCCCTAAATCATCAACCTTGCACCGTATTTGCATATATTTTTATACAATAAATATTATCTGTTGCGTTGTTGTAACATCAAGATCATAACTTAGTGCGTGAGAAGGAAAACAGATTCTGCTTTTGAATAAGATTTATTAACACTGATTTAGTAAAGTTGGAAGCAAATGATGAGGAATTAGTCAAATCCATGTCAAGAAGAATTAAGGTTGTCATAAAAGTTCGAGCAGTGGCAATCTAATTCTTTTATCGATGGATTTGATATTTTTCTGTATGGATTTTGATAAATCACTCTATTAATTTAAATAACGTAATTACGAAATTCAGTTATTAAGTAAAAAAAGGTTTTGCTTTTTTTCTAATAAAAAAAAACAAGTTGAACCTCCTCTAAGTGTCCTAATTCCACAAATTTTGTCAAACTTGTGACAGAATAAAACAAATAATAAAATAAAAATCTCAAATAAAATTAATAACTAAATACACATAGAATAATCAAAACTATAGAAGAATATTTAAATCTGAGCCAGTGATGAACGAGTGGATAAGTCATTTTCCCTGTCTCGGTGGAAATGGATGAGAATATTACTGCAAGGGAAAATTAAGAAACTTATGTGACCGTGGTTGGCTGGCTGGCATTCTACGCTTCAGTCGAATCGTTTATTATTCATCTGTTCAACATAATACGGATAACAAGGAAAAATAATGATATATACAATATCGTCAAGCTTTTCGAGTACATGAACAGTTTTTATTAATCTAAGTTTCTTGTCACAACGGCAATCATCAAGAATCTTAAGATTGTTTGTACTGTATGAAACTCGAAGTCTCATAACTAGTTAGGTCTTACTGTTTAGAAGTTTACAATTTAAAGTTTTCTCTACAATTCATAATTTACTTTATATTGAGTAGTTCTTAGTTTCGAGCCGATCAGTTATTGTGTTGTCTTGTATTTTATTGATATGTTTTATATTTTCATTTATTCCTATATCTATCTATCTATCTATCTATCTGTCTAATATATATATATATATATATATATACGAGGGTGAGTCAAAAAGTAATGCCATTTTGTTTAGGACAGTTATAATTACCAACACAGGAACGTGTATCATACATCAAAATGAAGCTGGTCCTCCGAGTATCGCATCCCTACTTCTCCATATAGTCACCGTTTCTCTCAATATCAATGTTCAATCTTCGAATGAGAGCATGTATCTATGCCCCGTAAAATTCTGTTCTGTTCTTTGAGCCACTTCTTCACTACAAATCTCACTTCTGCATCACTGAAATAATGTTTGCCTCTCAAATCCACTTTCATGGGGCCGAAGATATATATATAATATATATATTATCGTTAATTGTTTTATGTCTACGTAATATAAGGTAGAAAAAATATTTGAGGGTAGATCCTCTACTCAAGGGGATTGCATCGGTTGGATGTGGCAACGTATAATCCGAAACATCGAAGTATATCTCCTTTCGGTAAAAAAAGGTAAAAAATTCCGGTCAGGCGCAGTTCTCACGAAAGGTTAGAAGGGCTCTATGGCGTAACGGTCAAGGGAGACCAGAAATGGATTAGTCCGGTCGGAAGAGTGTGTGTGTTTGTGTGTGTGTGGAGGTACCAACGCCTACAAAATTGGTTTTCCTCCTCACCCAATGTCTTCAGCTTCTACTACTGACTGCAATTCTACGGTTAGTTACTTTTGTGCCTCGGCTGATCAAGCGAAAGTGGTTCTACTAGACCAATTACTACCTTTGCTTCCGGTTCAGAAACCACTTATCTCCGTGGTACCACAGAACAAGCAAAATGCTGACTGCTTCACCTTAGAATTATTAATGGCTTAGGTGAGAGTGATCCTTCAAGACCAACTTCGCTCCGGTTGATTCGGCTACGGCTACAGACGTTTCTAGCCTAGTGTTACCAGACCCCAGGCAGGAGAGGGTCGCAAAAGATTATTCTTTTAGCAACCCCGACTCGTCAGCCTGCTTCACCTGGGTCACCACAGTGTTACCCAATTTATTTTTCTACAATAATTAAGTTTTAATTAAGTCCATGTTTAACAGTTTTCGAAAATATTTCATTAAAAAATCATATGGAATAAATGCTCGTTTCTTTATTCTATTTTTATTTTTAGTAGTATACCCTTTTATGGGCGGTTTAAGAATTAATCATTCACTTTTGATAAAATAAGTACTATAATTAGATATTTGACTTTTAAGCAAATTCAAAATTTCTTTTAAAAAAAGTTTCGAAATTTAATTTTTATTTTATTTTGTATTTAATAATTAAAATAGGAGAGGTTTTTAATGTAAAAATAATATACTAAAATAATTTGAATAATTCAATATTGTAGCGAATACCTCGAAAGGTAATCCTACGAAGTGGGGTATCCTTAATAATAAAGAAGTTGTAGGTAAATCAATCCCAAATAACGGCAACTGACAGAGACAGCAAGGAAATGAGAGAAAACACCTGTCCGTTAAAAACTTAATTTCCGTAAGCTGAAAAAAATTTTCAAATCATCAGAAGTTTTTTTTTTTTAGATTTCTTCTTTTGAATGGTCCAAAAACTTTGGCGATGATATTAAACTTTATTCAAAGTTTCATTGTGTTAAATATAGGAGGGGGATAAATTTACACATCGAATTGGAGATACCTACACGTTTGTCAGAGGACAATGTTTGTTTTTTTTTGTTTTTGTTTTTTCATTTTTACGTAATTCTTCAAAATTTTATTAAAATTGAACGAAAATTTTAAATTTTAGTGTAGAAAAATATTCTGTTAAATTTTACCTGGATTTTTTTTTGGGGGGGGGGGTTGTAAAAAATGTAAACAAATGTTAGAATTGTCAGTTGAATACACACACCTTTTCAAATATAATGTCGAAGCGGCGGATATGACTTTTTTGTTTTTAAATATGTTTTTCGTAAAACTCTAGACTTAAATAACTTTGAATGTATATCAAAATAAAAAAAAACAACGTATAAATCAATAACACCGGGTAGGTATTTATCAAAACTTGTTTTAGAAAACACAACATACCATCATCTATGGCGTTCTTAGTCCTCAATTTATACATAATAAACTTGTTCTAATATGTTTATATAGAAATGGATACTAACTATAAATGAAATACTCATTGATAAACTTGCTTAATTCATGAAGTTACAGTGACATAAGCAGTGATGTAGTTTCGATTACAAATAGACCGATTCTCCATTATACTAGCAACAAAAACACCCTACGGGCAGTGTAAAATTATTTTTGAAAGATATTGCCTGAGGTGGGTGGGAGTTTAAAATTCAATGTCAAAGATTCTGTATGATAAGTAAGCAAAATTATCAAATTTATGAAAGAAGTAAAATGATAAAACAATTCGAAATCAAAAATAACATGTTGCGTGCATCTATTTATTATTAATTGAATAATTATTTTGAATATTTTGCTCCTGAATTTTACACAAAATCGTGGGTATTTATTTATTTGTAAACTTTTTATTTAAATTCTTACTAAAAAAAGGCGAGAGTAAAATTTAAAAAAAATGCTTACTCAAATTTTGAGTGCATATAACACAGGTTTGTTTTTATTCAATATATTAACGATTTTGACTATAAATTGAATACTCATTAATAGACTTACATGATCATTGAGAATATTGTGACGTAGTTTTGGTTGCATACAGATCTTACATCAGGTCTTCATTATTGATAGAAAAACAGATCTGACGGCGCAATAAAAATGTACAAATTTGAAATATCAAAACAAAAATATTTATGGGAATTTTACGGAAAAAACATTGAATTAGCTTAAAAGTTAAATATCAAATTACAGGATTCATTATAGAAAAAATAAAAAGGTTAAATCTGGTCACCCAGGTGGAGCAGGCTGACGAGTCGGGGTTGCAAAAAGAATACTCTTCTGCGAACAACTCCTGCCTGGGGTCTGGTAATACTGGTAGTATGCTCGACGTGAAGAAACTTCTGTAACAATTTGCTTGATCAGCGGGAGCAAAGGTAATTCTGAACGGGGAGGGAAGCCTCTTTTATAGGCGTTGGTAACCTCCTCACCCCTCCAACTTCCGACAGGAAACTATAAGATAATCCTTTTCTGGTCTCGTGTTTAGTGACAAGCTCCAGAATCTCTCTCGACCGAACCAGCAGCTTCAACCGGTAAGTCACCAGTCCACTTTTTTTTTCACATCATTTTATGCATGAATGTTTAAAAGTGAAACTAAGTAATTCATTCTGAAAATGCCCATAAAAAGTGAATTATATATTTTTTTTTAATTAGATTAAATAAATGATTGTTTATCCGATACGATTGTTGAATTAAATATTTACGAACATTTTGAATTAGTGAAAACGTAGATATTAATTTGTTATCTTTTAATTTGTTATAGATAATCATAAGTTTTCACATATACGTTTTCAAGTATTAATATTTAATACAAATAATTTTCAAACGTATCTATTTGACTAATAGAAGGGACCCTAGCAGGTACTAACATTCCAGATTGTGTCGGCCTAGAAGTCGTTTTAGCTCAGTTGGTAGAGCATCCGTCTCGCAACCACGAGATTTCATGTTTTATATGGGCCCTCGCCATCTCAGCGCAAGACTAACACAGCTTGGATCTATGTGATGAACTGTGGAGCTGATGCTAGGTATTGTGCTCCATCTTAGAGGCAAAAACAATCACACTGGTCTAGCGCTAGTGAACCGGGGATAGACACCCTCGCTGCCCCGCTGATACTGACAATAGGCCACTCTACCGACTCATACACAGAACAAAAAACATCTACAGGGGATTCAATCGACATGTTAAGTCTGACCTACCAATCTTGTTTTGTTTTACCGCATATCAATCGTTTTCGGGTCATTTAATGGTGCATCAAGTCATGCTGATAACAAAACGACTCAGGAGGCTTACAGTGGCCGTTGTTGGAACAAATATGTTGATGCCTACCTTTGACATATACATTAATACATAATTAAGAATTATCTTATATAGTTTCTAGAACAGAAAACATTCACTAAGATAATTCTTTTAATACAACAAATTACTATTTGAAAATCATTTCAAATATTTTTAATAATGTAGCTAATTATATTGATACATATTATGATTTTCAATGATTTAAGAACCGACTACCCTTTGATTTTGGAAAATAGTGTGGAGTAACACTGAAATTTGCAACACCAGAAATAGATGGTAATAAACATAGCCAAATCCCTAGCTGCTGATTTCACGTTGATAAAGAAAGAAAAATCCTGTATTTCCTGATATAAAAAAAATGTCTTTTAACTTAGGATTATTGAGGTTCATTCACTGCTCAAGAAATTCTTCATGCCTTTTCTATTCAGAAAAAGAAGATTGAGACGAGAAGTAACATACGATGATAATGAATGGCTATGTGTTTGTCGGGATCACTAGAATAAATAAAAGCGAAATATAATGAAATTGTTAAAAAGACTTTGTGGATAATGTCATTTGGGCCATTCTGTTTGATGTGTTTTTCCACGTTTTCCTTGATTGGCTCTCGACATCTGCTGAACTTTGTAAAAATAACGATGACATAAGATGAAATGATGAAGTCTATTTTACTGCAAAAATCGGAGACGATTGATTGCGGATATAGCCTGTTTATGTAGAAAGAGAAAGAGAGAGAGAGAGAGAGAGAGAGAGAGAGAGAGAGAGAGAGAGAGAGAGAGAGAGAGAGAAATCAAAGATTGAAGATTGACATTCGTTTTCCAGCGTGCAGTTGATTTGCAGAGAATGAAAGACAATAATCCGTCGTGGAAATGTCAATAAGAACAAAGAAATAATTAGAGGGCAAAGCATAAATATGTAATCAGTGAATGAAATATATATGATTGATTTTTCCAAAATTTATGGACCGGTACTTTAATTATATTACTTATTCATTATCATAAACCTGATATTTTGCAAATTAGAAGAACTAGAAGAATTTCTACATAGAATATGAAATTGTGAAATACTGATTTTGCATTTAAACTGTCTGAACATTATTTCGATTTTTCCTTCAAGTAGATGTAATCAAATATGAATTATTCTATAAATTTTAGAATAAACGTCTAATTTATTACAAGTGAATGTAATCGTCCAGAATATCTCGCAGGGGATATGTTTACAGTAATGTATAAAGATATCACATAGAAATATAATACTTACCAGATAAGAGGAGATTTCAATCATCATCTTCCTTTTTTTTAAACTGAATATCTACTTTTAGAAATCATGTATTTAACTCTATACAATTCATCCAACCTTTATATTTATTTAGTGCTTTCCTTCCCCAAAGAAAATCATAACTGATTATCAATTCAATAGCAAAATTAAGGAAATTACTGAAACTTACTGTAATCTGAATTGTCTGTCTAAATATTACGAGCACCATTCAATAAATAAGGAATAAGGTGAATATTATCGAAAACGTTGACAATGAAGGTCAATGTTTACAGGTGCATTTTCTTCAAGGAAATCAATTGTCATGGGCTATTTCATGTTCCTATCAAAATGATCTTCGTTTCCTACTGCTGCGACCGGAACGATTTTTTTTACCGGAGAGTCAATGTGTTTACACTCTATCAAGTGGCTTTTGATCTCAGTCCTGTGGTGGCAAACTAATATTTAGACTATATGTATAGATTGACTAGAACATGCTTCTCCGTACGCATCAAGTATTCTTCTGTAAATTTGACAAGTTTGTATTTCTTAACTCCCCAAAATTTGATGACAGATTGCTGTTCAAGTCTGGAGTCCTCTATCTGATGTACCGACATCTTTAATAGCTTCAAAACAAATATTTTTGCGAGATCAAAATACATTTTTATTATGAACTAATTCCAAACAATGCATAGTTTGCATTTGGGTATATTTTTTTAATTCCAATTATTTATTAAATTACACACTCGTAAATTTGTATGTTTACCTTGTTTGGTGCGGTTTAGATATTTTTTGCGGATATTTTCTTCAAGTAAAGAATTGAATAATCAAAAGCAATTTTCTTTCTGAATATGTAGCAATCTTTTTGATATAAAGTAAACGTCAGTATGACAAGAATATAATATCACGACTAATAGGTTCTCCTCATTTAATAATTAAATACTTTCTCGTTAGAAAGACAAGTGAAAAGTCAGTTCAACAGTTGTGACTGGTAAACTTTAACGGAAAATGCCATCTATGTGTCTGCTTCAAGATTAGATTATTCTTATACATTGTGATGGGAAAGTTGAATGTAATCCTTCCATAATTGGCACACATATTTGCTGTTTATTTCAATATAACACTTAACAACTTTTATTGAAGAAAGTTGACAATCAAACTATACAGCATATCGTAATAGAATTCTGTTACCTCGACGAAAAAGAGTACCTGTAATAAACATATATAAGTAAAGCAACCCAGGAGTTTGTAATTCCAACATCTATTTCATTTTACCTAAGAAAAAATAACCCGTGTAAACTTGAATATATTCTTTCATTTTTAGTTCTTCAACTTCAAAAATTTTGATTCACATATATTCTCTTGACAAGTGATGATTTCCCTACATCTAAAACTTCCGGCTACCATTCGGGTATACAGTAATGTCACTAATCCCATCCTTATGCGTTTATTCCAGGTTAAATCAATATGCTGATCACATTTTACACATCATGGGTCCTCCCGCTACACTAGACATGTCAACTGATATAGAAAAAAACTATAATGTTCAACAAAAATAATATTTTTATCTAAGATATATATATATATATATATATATATATATATATATATATATATATATATATATATATATATACTTGTTAAACTGTGTCAAGGAATCATTCTTCGACCTACTTCTTTTCCTGAATTTAAAATCAACGTTAAATCGTTCAAAAGAAACCAACAATGTAAAAGTTTACACTCAAATATCAGTTCGCTATATGTTACAAATAACATCCATGCTTTCTTGATATCAATCATCATCAGTTCAATCATTAAGCCTTTCAAGACTCTGGTTGATAAATACCCCCTTGGTCCGTAAACATCTGCACCCCTGTCTATTTGCTCATACATTCCTATTCCCCTTCTTCACCGAATCCCTACATTATTACTATTCGTTTATCATATCTCATCTCCATATGCTTCTAACCCTTTGCTGGATTGTGGCCACTCATATCTTACTTAGGTTAGATCTTAATAAAAAGATGTGTATTTTGAAGGAGGACTTGAGAGAGAATTTTTAAAAGTGGAAAGGAATTACTTGAAAGGTAAACTACTTTCACGTAATATTAAATAGTTTTATTCTTTTAAAACAAACTAGAAATAGAAAAAGGTAACCGCTCCCTGATCTGTAGCAGGATTCTAATTCCTTTAAAATATCATATTATGGAGAATTACTAAAAAGGTAAAGGAAACTAACCTTAGACTTACTTGTGCCACACGCATACGTTGGTCTTATCAGTACTTCTAAAAATATCAGTGCAATATTTATAGTGAAGTTACTAATCCGAGGCCACTCACGTATCTATTAATCATTATAAAGATAGTTTTGTTATGTTTACAGCAACTTTTTTGGCAAGACATTTCCGGACTTTTATTCTGTATTAGTCGAATTCGTCCAAAACCTCCTATGTCTTCTCCGAAGTTACTTCTTTGTTTGGATTTCAAGCATTTTTCTTTAACGACTGAAGAGGGATTGGTACAAGAATTAAGAAGAAAATTACAGAAAAAAAATAACAGAAGTAGATCAAAGAATAAATAGTTGTCGGATTTTTAAATGAAACTGGATTTTATAAATATTCACTGAAATGAAACGAAATAATGCAAAATTAAGATAAGTGCAGAAAACGAGAAATAAATTTTGAAATAACCGAAACAATGGAAGAGAAAAGTGTTTGAAAAATAATATAAACCAATAAACCAATATCACTGGCAGAATTCTGATTCTAGCACTTTGGAATGTTTTGAACTTGGTTTTTATTTAGCAGTAAATAAACTAATAATAGATAAGAGGATTATATTTTTATACATGAACATTATGGCTTCATAAAATATACCTTAAGCAAACTAGGTTATATTATTTAAATTAATGATATATTTTTCCTCAAAATGAGGTTATTCCGTAATATCTATCTTAATTAAATTAATATTAATTCAAATATTTCAATCTCATCTGTTTAAAAAAATAATTATGAAGCCAGAATGTTCTGTCATTGAATGGAAATATACTTTTCTTCTTATATTTTTATTTACGGCCAAATATAAAACGTATAGTGAACATCTTCTAGGGAAAATAATTCCATAATTTTTCTAGGGGTAGTAAAACAAGATTTCAACTGCTGATTTCCAACACAGTATATGCCTTTTCATTTTGATGTTTGACGCAACATAATCTTCAAGCATATTTTTTCTGTCATGTATTTGTCTCTTTGCCGTGAAATGCAAAATGTTATATATATATCAGAAATAACTAAAAAGCAATGAAGGATGAATGATATTTGATACAACATGAATAGTGATAGAAGGACAAAATAAATAAGGCCAGGAAAAATAAAAAATAAATGGATTTTATTCTGGAAGTGAACAAAAATAAAGAAAATCGATCGGGGAAGAAGAAATCAGATTCAGTTGTAAATTAAACCAAAAGAAAATCTATGGAACATCAATAAAATAAATATCAACAAAAAATCCCCAACATGGATGAAAACTAAAGTCAATAAATAAATAAACAAATAAATAAATGATATCTAAAAAAAGGAATAGGGGTCTTCGAACATCATCGTTTTTAAATCAGTTTCAATGTCTTAGATTCCCATATCAGTAACATGGTTCCTTTCCTTCCGCCTATCTTCTCATGTCCTCGTCTCTTATCAGTGATTCATGGGCAAAGAAGAGGTGAGGGGGAGACAATCATACGGAAGGAAAGGGGACGACGTGAATAAAAAGAAGGAAGGGCCTTTATATGCCAAAATCTTTCCTGTACAAATCAAATGGATTTAGAGAACGCTGCCAAAAGTTCCCTCGTTCTGTCACAGATTCTAGTCCGAGATTGCTGTGTTGGATGCTGACAATGCCAACACAAGATTCTTGATAACTACACGCAAATTAATGAAGATAACAAAAGCCAAGTCCCTCCGAGAACAATTTATTTCGTCCCCACCCTCGCAGTCAAAGAGCTGAGGGCTTGAATCAGAAATAAAGTCAGTTATTATTTGGAAAGACTTGTTAGGCTCTCTGCCGTTATCGACTGTCCAGTAAGTTACTCGACTAATCATTCCAATTTTAAACATTTAACACCGACTCTCCTTTAAAATGAATAATGATAGAAAGAAAGAAAAATAACAAGGGGATAAAACCCGTATTTTTGTACAAATGCCTTGATAATATTTACTGCACTAAGAAATTTCACTAGATGTACATTTGAAAGAAATATGCAAGTTATGTACACACTTTATGTCGAATTATCTGAATATCATTTAATCGACTGTAGTATGCAGTAGCTCGCCTTTGTGTTTTATTGTTAAGAATTGTGTTATAATCGTATTACATTAGCCAAGCGAGAAAGAATTGACGAAGACAGATTTATAAGAACGTGTTTTTCTTATCCCGTTTCTTTTTTTTTTTTTGCTTATATATATATATATATATATATATATATATATATATATATATATATATATATATTCATTCAAAATAAATATTCACTCTGATGAAGCTCGATTCTTCTATGTGTGCGAAATATTTTCACACACATAAACTGACCGAAACACATGTGTAAGTGATATCGATTAATGTGATATCGATTAAATTCATTTTATCCATTTACATTTTTTTTCTTTACTCATTTTTCCTCATATTGTCGGATTCAATTCCTTTTCCATTTTACATATATATATATATATATATATATATATATATATATATATATATAGTATACAATTACAATTTTAAACTTTTCGTTGCAATGACATACGTAAATTATCCAAAGGTGCTCAATATAGTACAATAATGTTAATGATATTAGTAATAATAGTAGAGAAAAGGAGATAAGGATCTACCATGGTTTCAATCTAAATGATTTCATCATGACCATGCCCCATACTAAGTCGATATAATTCCTTAGCTAAACTGAGATAAACTTCTTTTCTGATAATGACGGTTGAGCGCTCTGTTAAGTTATATTTTCCAATTACCGCGTGTGGCTTATTCAATTCGTTTATTTATTCCTTAGTTCTCATTAGTTCTGTATTGTTATTAACTTAATTCTAATAATAAATCATAGCTCGTAAAAACAGTTAGAATCTAATTCTAATTATATTTATAGTATTTCATTGTTCTTTTCAGTATGTCTCCTATTTAAAATTGATAACTTTTCCAAAAATGTTTTCTAATTTATTTATATATAATTTAATGATATTTTATAATAATAATAATAATAATAATAATAATAATAATAATAATAATAATAATAATAATAATATTAGTGACCTACTCAACCTATATCTACAATCGCAGAGTGATTCAAATTTATTATTCAAAAGATTTTTCTTATCCGGGAATTTAATCATTGTTTATTTTTCGTGTAGACATAGGTAGCATGGATCCTTTAGAGATTTGCACACATTTGATTTTTGTAATATATTCCATTCAATAACTGGTGTTAAAGTTCTAATCCTTTAAACCCTATATATATATATATATATATATATATATATATATATATATATATATATTCAGTTGGTCATCTTCAGATGTATGTTATCGTTACCGTATATATATATATATATATATATATATATATATATATATATATATATATATATATATATATGTATACGGTAACGATAACATACATCTGAAGATGACCAACTGAATATAACAACCATAATAAAGACGATGATTTAAATAATTAATCAATATATTTATTATTTTTCCAAATCAAATAAGCTTTGGAATAAATGCCTATCAAAATATGAAAACTATCGAAGCTTCCTTTGCATCATTGATATCATTATTGTATATATTATATCATTATCGAAATGATATATATATTTTTTTGCTTAATGATACAATGCCAAATTCTAGCGTCGCAATTATAGAAATTTTGAGGTATATTTAAAAAAAGTCTAAGAAATGTTGAAGCTGTATTATTGTTGGGTGATCCTGCAAAAGAATAACCAAAAACGGGTTTATAAGAATGTTGTATGTTTTTAATTCGATTATTTTCTTCTGCTTATATATATATATATATATATATATATATATATATATATATATATTTGGGAATAAAAAGGCCTTAAATACCATGGGTATCGTGATTATGGACCATTTCCACTCGAGAGCATGGAAATGGTCCATAATCACGATACCCATGGTATTTAAGGCCTTTTTATTCCCAAATAACTTTGCTCTGTTTACAATAATTAAACATTGAGCTCTCATACGGAACCTGAACTCTACAACAAACTACGGGTAGAGAATTAGGACCCACCTAGAATCACCTTGTACCAAGAAACTTGGTACCACACCAAAGTATATATATATATATATATATATATATATATATATATATATATATATAAGACGAACGCAGACACTCTCACAGATCAGCGTTACCAGAGAAAATAATTCTACACACGTAAACTATGGTTTCTGAGTCTTTCATACGTCTTTCAATTCATTTTTGGTATCAGCCAAGAATTTTGACAATCCATCCACGTGTCCGTCGAAATTACATTATGCCATCCTGACTTTCCTGTCAATGTTTATTCACTAGAGTATGTCAACATCCTTATATATATATATATATATATATATATATATATATATATATATATATATATGATATTAATACTGGTGCTTAAAGAGGAATTCTTACAGAAAATTATAAATGTCTTGTGAATTACTAAGCTTAGTTTAATAAGACTTTAAGACTAGAAATCTGGAGCACCCAGTGAGGATTTAATTCACTTACACACATCAGCTAGCCTAGCTTGCTGGTTATTACAGTATGTAAAATACAGTCAGTGTTTAGTGTACATTACATTTATCTCAAGGACGTAAGTATGAGGCATATACTGAGGATCAAACTTCCTACTCAATAGGATTGATCTCCAAGACTATATTGTTAAGTAATTACTATTTACTACGCTTTTCCGTTAGTTGGGTGCAGGATATTTACCCGAGAGAGAGCGACTAAGATTTACTGACTTTTACAAGACAGATAGATAGATAGACACATAAATAGATAGATAGATATGATGATAGATAGATGAATATGAGAAATTACGAATAAACTTTAGTTTAGTTCAGATAAGTGAAAATGTGATAAATATCCGGCGGCACGTTAATTTTTAGCTGTGCATCATCATGAAATGTTGTCTTACATTGTGTGTGACTCAAAAGGTTGTCACTAGATCCCGATGGTAGATCGAAATACCATACATGTTGATCATAGATAGAACGTTTATTTTAAGATGTTACATTCTATTTCGAAACAGTTCCAAGCAGAAGACGCGGTGTGTCCTTGCCCATTTAAATAGGAAAACATCACCCCTTCATTAATAAGACGTTGCCATAACGGAAATAATTCGAATTAAATCCCAACTGTTTGAGTTTTTAATTCAAAAAGCCTTTATTCAACTGCCTGGAATTCATGTATCAAAAATAGCGTGACTGCTCCAACCCAATCATTGTACAAATACGATTTTCCCACAATTATTGTATAAATTCGATTTTCACACGTCTTAGGCTTTTGCGACAAACTTTGTTATCCTTGGTAAGAAATTAAGCATCCAAAAATGTTTGAAACATCCGCTAACCAGTGTGAGTGATCAATATCTAATATGTGTGCTTTTACTTCGGTTCGAACTCTAGATTCAGTGGGAAAGGAACAACCATTTAAACGTGAAAAACAACCCTTGAGCTCTTCAAGTTTGATTTAATTTCAAGTAAAGTTGATTTAGTGCAGGAAAACATTTATAAATTTTGTCCTCAAGGCAAGCACTTATAAAAATAGAATCCAGAAGGAGAAAATTGTAAATTAAAATATGATAATAAATTTTCGTATTCAAATGCAGACATTACATAACTATCAAATGATTGATTAAACATTGCAACTTCTGTAAGATTTGAAATAGACGAATGCAAATTAAAATTGAGAATATTTTCATATGATATCCTTTTTATTTTAATTATTGATAAATCTGAGTACATAAAAGGGAGAAAATAAAACTAAATATTTTAAGAATTAAGAAATTGAAATATTATTTAAAAGAATGGAAAAAGAATCCATGCCACGTAATTGATTTGTTTCTAAATTCAAGCAGTTTCTTATCTTCTCTTCCTTAAGGTTTTCGGGGCTGTTGGTTTCTACCTTTTGTTTGTTTGTCTTTCGGTGTTTTTTTTTTTTTTTTTTCGTTCTGCACTCGTGAAGGAAACAATAAGTGATTTAATTTATATGATAATTTCTAAAATGTTCACTGAGAAAATGAATCCATTAAACGGAAAATTAATTGTCAATTTCTTATCAGTAAAATAATTCACAAGGAGAATACTTAATAGCTTTTAAAGTGAGTAAAGAAAAGTAAAATCAAATGAAATCTAGGTACGTAAGAAACCCCTATATTAGTGAAGGTATTTCAAGTAAAAGCACGTTGGAAACAGTTCATAAAAAATTTGCTAGGCTCCCTTTTACATAGAGCGATTATGCCTAAATATAATGAGAAATTGAAATTAAACTATCAGGTTTCAATATCTAATTAAGCGTCTAATCTATTTACTCGTCTTACGCATGATTCGAATAACTGTTTAAACTATATTAATATATCAATGGTGCAGATTCACTTGAAATTCTTCATCATCATTATCATCATCATCTGGTCGTGATGGCAGCACGGATATTCATGACAATATCTCGCCAACCGTCGCTATCACCTCTGTGGGTCCTTTGTGCAGAATGAGTTCACCCTTGCTTCTATCCCAATGTCCAGTATCTTTTTCGTCTTACTCGAGTGGTTTGTATTACAGAGGGCAATTGGCCTTACAGCTGCGTTCTCACGGGAGTGTTTCCATGACTTGTTTAAGATCGCATACAACCTTTTTGTGCAACTCCAATCTAGCCTCTTCTCTAGGCTCTTCGTTAGGTTCGAAGAGGTGCAGTCGTACAGTAGCACTGATACAACTACGGCTCACATTAGTGATTCCGTTGGTGATGGTGTATTTGCTCGTAGTCCGCAACTGTAATAGTTTCTGCGGGTTATCGCTGGCTTCTTGCCTTTCTTTTTTCTTTTAGGGTAAAGCGTTTTTCTTTTCTTTTATTAGACCAAATGACGTTCATAGTTCGTGGTCTACGCATATTATAAATGTAAATGGTGCTAATGTATATAATTGTAGGAATCCAGTGAGAAGATTAAACCGCCAGGGGAACGAACATTTGCTTTTGCGTATTTGTAGAGCACCATTGTAGTGGTAACAGTTTCTTTGGTAAGACCATATGTTAGTATTATTTTCTCCAATTTGCCTCTGACTAAAAAGAATCAATATACAATAGTATTGCCTCGAGATTTTTGGTTCGAGTCCCTTCTAGGTTTCGACAAATAGTCAGGATCTGAGAAGTTGTGGATCGATTTCTACGAAGCCCGTTTTAGGTTTTCCTAAGGATTTTCTCTATTTTATGTCTATATGATTAAGAAGAAGGAAATTATGTGTCTTAGAAGCTATGGCAGTAAGAATTATGCCTCTGTAGTTCTTAGCGATTCTGGAGTCGCCTTTTGGGGAAAATGGGAGGATGCAGCGTTTCGTCCATTTCTCTATCGTATTTTGTTTATACACTGCATTGCATAGTAGTCATCAAAATTAGATCATCAAATTTACTTGTCTTCTATACCTCAGGGGGTATTTTGTCGAGTTCGGCAGTTTTTCTACTTTTTAGGTTTTTTAGGACTTCGTTGAGTTTGCCCATCGCATTTTCTCCAAGCTTGAAATCTATTTGACTTCCAATGAATTTGTGGGTTTATTTTCTAGAATTTTAGTCGGAGGTTCCAGCAGTTTCTGGGTGCGGCCTTTCCACTTGGGAAATCTATATTTTTTGATTAGCTGCTTTTAACTTTGATCTTCAGGTACGTTTCTTACCATCAATTCCATTTACAGATTGCCATGCTAGTCGCGATTGTCTTTCCTCTACCGAATTTCTGATTTTGTTTATTTGCATTTGTATTCTGTTTGTTCTTTTTTATATGTTCTACTTACATCCAAGGTTTCTCAAGGTTTTCTATATTAGTGTTAGTTGTTTTTATTACATTGGGATGTTTTTTTATATTATTTCTATTTTCTCTAACTGCTTTGTGTCCCAGAGGACATAGTATTTGCCTCTTAGTTTGGTCGTTATGCACTTTACTGCTGCTTCTAGGTTGGCACTGACATAGTTTTCGTATTCCTCATATGAGGAATACCTCACTGTTGTCTCCTGAAGTATTTCAAACTTATTTTTTACTGTTACCGAATAGCGATTGCATATACCACAGTTGGTAAGAGAGGGCCAGTCATATTGTAAAACAGTAATAAAATTCACTCCTTTTCAACAGCCACATGTGTAATATGTAGATTTGAAAATAAGAGGATAAAGAATATTCATTATAATAGATAGAAATTATATTTAACGATTACTGTAACGGTTATCGTCGAATGGTAATTGGAATCAACGAACCGAGTTCAAATCCTGGACGGGACTTTGCGTTTCATTTCGCACTAATGCTCTTGAGAAAGGTGCGAATACATGTTCTCCCCCTAGCTATAGGTAAATCGTAAGACTGTTTTTTTTTTAGCCTCGGGAAGCAACCATTCTAGGGAAAGGAAAACTATTTATACTGGTTAAATCAAGAACAGAGTGGCTTGAGTTGACCTAGCCCTAATGCCTTCAGCAAAGGCATAAATATCTCTTTTCTTCACCCAACTATGGGTAAATAGTAAGACTTGTTTCTTTTCCCTTATTTATGCAACCAGTCTAGAAAAAGGAAAATGGAATTCAAACCAGGTCTCATCCTGCTTGTGGTGGAGAGTTGGGAAAATACTTTAGTGACCCTATGAATATCAGTTTAAAGCTATAAATGTTATAAGATTATTCGTTTAAAATTTTTAAAAATAGATGTCTGTCTTTTGTACGTAAACAGGAAAGGTTAAGTAAAACAGTTTTTGTTTATATAATTTATTGTTTCTGTGTTTTAATCTTATTTAAATTGAATAGTCTGTTATCAGCCTTGTTTTAGAGACGAATTATATCACCAAGTAAAAGAACACAAACACAGAATATTTTTAGAGGATGATGAATATTCTGGAAGACATGATATCGCTAAAACAAAAACTGATAAAAGAAATTTTGCGGAGACATCAGAAATTGAAGAATAAACCGTCCATTTTAAGATTTATTATTATTTGAAAGGAAACTGCTACCAAACTGTACAGGTCTGAGTCATAAAGAATAAACTCCAGGGTTGGTTGTAAGTGGTTTTCATGTATGTGTGAATATCCATTTGATTCTGTGTTTTGTCACCAGTCAATGGTTTGCTATCAAGATAAATAACAAATACAAGAATTACCATAGAGTTGTGATGTGAAGAACGTAAATAATCGATAGAACATAATTTACTAATATGTTCGTGTTAAATATTTCAAAGGGTTCAATTTCGGCTACTAATGGTTGTCAAATGGAAGCGTTTACAAAAGACAGTGAAACTGTTTATTATCCAGCCCCTTCAGTGACATAAGGTCAACTTTTAAACGAAGTACAGCTGGTTTGAATCCAGATATTTTATGCTCTTATACTGGTTACCTAACCAAGGCTAAAAGAATGTCTGTTCTACAATTTATCCATTGCTAAGACGGGGATATGGATTCATGACTTTCGAAAGGTATTAGTGCAAAGTGAATATATATATATATATATATATATATATATATATATATATATATATATATATATATATATTAGAAATATGAGGAATGAAAGAACAAAACTCAGACAAAAATGGGTAGTATATTTCGCTAGAGTGCTGAACACGGCTTCGTCAGCATTTATTGAATTACCAGGATCATACAAGTGTTTTATAGGAAGGGAAGTGGGTGGGTGGGTAAGCTTTGTGGTGAGGAAAACAAAAATACCTCAACCTCCTCACCACACATACGGAAAATCAAATTCAAATCCACCCTACCCATCAACTCCATAATCGAAATCGCCAAACGTATCACCAACCTAACATATTTCAAATTCAACAACAAATATTACCAACAAAATCCGGACTTCCTATGGGCAACCCACTCAGTGGCATCCTAGCCTGCCTATTCATTGAATTCTTAGAATCAGGCCCCTTCAAATATAGAATACCCAACAACTGCACATATTTAAGATACATAGATGACATACTGATCCTCCTCCCACAAGACGCCAAAATAAATTCCGTAGAACTAACCAAAAAATTCACCTTCGAAAAAGAATCTAACAACACCTTACCTTTCATCGACACCCTATTAATAAAAACACACGACACCTACAAATTCTACCGCAAGCCCACCAACAAAAATGACTACATACACTTCTACTCCCATCACAACCACAATATCAAATCAGCTTATAATTGGTTTCTACCTAAGAGCACTACGCATATGCAGCCATCAACATAGAAAATGAATACAAGCACATAGAGAACTCTCTGATGACTCTAAAATACCCCAAACATTTCATCCTCAACATCAAGAAAAAGGCCCTCAAAATACATTCAAACACTGAACAAAAAACACCACCACTACTACCACACACCTCAATCCCCCTCCCCACAGATAGCTAACCCTACCCACCAACACGCAAAACAAACCTCTCTATGACAAACTAACAGGCCTAGGAATAAAAATCATACAAACTACTTCCCAAACAATCAAGGACCTCACCAACTCTTCCACACGAACAAATACACCCGACACCCCTGATACTCCCAAAGCCGGCATATACACCATACCATGCAACCACTGCAACAAACATTACACCGGAGAAACCCAACGCAGCCTCACCAAACGCAACTATGAGCATAAGAGATCGATAAGAACAAATGGCAACCTAAACGCCCTATTCACCCACACGACTGACTACAACCACACATTTAATTTTAACAAGGCTTCTCTTGTCAAGCCAATACACAGAAAAAGACTAAGATGCCTATGCGAATCAGCGATCATAGCCCACAATGAGACTATAAACCTAACACCCGGATTTTCCAGCCTGGACTTATCAGTCGCAAAAAGCATAACACATGAACACAAAATTAAAATCAAACTTGAAGATGCGTAAAAAAAAAGAAAAAAAAGTCACCCGTAAATTTTGATCTTACCCTCGCTTACTGACCGACTTTACCTCCCTTTTTTACTCCTCTATATTTATATGTATTTTATATATTATATATCTGTGTGTAAGTTTTTATGTGTATATTCATGTATATGTATGTATATGTGTTTATGTATATGTATGTTTACGTATATGTATATTTATGTTTATATGTATTCATATATGTGGTTGTATATGTGTATGTATTTATATATATATGTGTTCATACTTATATATGTTTATGTATGTGTATGTATATGTATTTATATATGTATATGTGGGTACATTCATATATATATTTGTGTGTATAAGTGTGTATCTGTGTATAAGTGTGTATATATCTATGTATGTGTATGTATGCATATATTTACGTGTGTATGTATGTGTATATGCATTTATGTGTGTATGTATGTATATATGTATTTATGTGTGTGTATGTATGTATATGTGCATTTATTTATACATATGTATGTGTATTTATGCATATGTATATGTCTATATATGTGTGCACGTGTGTGTACGTATGTATACTTATGTGTACACGCATGTAGATGTGTATATGTGCATGTATATATATGTACATATCCCTCCACCTTTCCACCCCCACACTAACCAAACTTCCCCTGTTGACCCTTACCTCCTCACTTGGTGACCTACTCTGCCATAACCCACAAACTAAATAAATTTGATTTTGATTTCATGGTCACCTACCCCCCCTTTTAATATTTCCTTTCTGCTGCTTCCTTGACTCAAATCTCACTCTCCGAGAATCGTTACACCCTCCCTATCAGATATCTCTCACTATTCATTTTCCTACCTACCTCCCCAACTCTCTTCTCATCTGATTTCGTTTTCATCCTCCCCAAAGACTCCCCTATAACCAATCAAATCTTCCATCACCACAAAGCTTAACTCCCCCTTCTATAAAACACTTGTATGATTCTG
Organism: Doryteuthis pealeii; assembly: GCA_023376005.1. Classification (NCBI taxonomy): domain Eukaryota; kingdom Metazoa; phylum Mollusca; class Cephalopoda; order Myopsida; family Loliginidae; genus Doryteuthis; species Doryteuthis pealeii. Next base: position 101,849,654 of record CM042155.1, read on the forward strand.
ACGAAGCAGAGTTCAAACTCCAGAGAAATATACTACTCATTTTTGTCTGAGTTAGTTCTTTCATTCCACATATTTCTACCACATTCTGTCGGATTCATGCCCATCCTCTTTCCTCATATACATATATATATATATATATATATATATATATATATATATATATATATATGAATTAATGCATTTAAATTACACACACACACACATATATATATATATATATATATATATATATATATATATATATATATGAGAGAGAGTGAGAGAGAGAGAGAGAGAGAGAGAGAGATCCTTTGATATTCCCTCGCCATACAAAAAGTAGTTGGCCTTTTGGTAAGAAAACGATGTTTTACAAAGAGACCATTTCCATTAAATGCCTACAAAATTCACAAAACAAAAATAAACATCTGTTTGGATTGGTGTGACTCGGCAACATACTTCCAGAAAGTCTACGGTTGAGACAAGCATGATTTGCTGGACACCGCTGGAGAAATAATGACGAGCTCATAAATGCCGTTTTTCTATGGAGACCTACACATCGATACACCATTGTTGTCTGCCAGCAAACATCGATCAGCTCTATACGGATGCTGCGCGTGGGACCTTCCAGAAGTGATGGGGGATATGGAAGGGTGGTGAGGAGACCGTGCTCTCGGCACTACCTGAAAGAGATGGGAGAGAGAGAGATTATGATGATGCTGATGATGATATAACCGCTAATTCTTCTCGTTTTACATATAGTCCCTGCTTTCAGGTCATATGTACGTACTGACCTTATCCCAAGAAAATTTCCGTGATATGGAAATTGAGTTTAAATCTTCAATGTTACTGAGTTATTATTAATTCCTGTTTTCTTTCCAAAAAAAAGTGTGAGGTGCATAAAATCGAGGATTCTTTTAATTAACATTATAAAACGAAAATTACTTAAGGGAATTATGTTTTTTTTTAATCATTCTTCATTTTCTTGGATTGATACTTAAGCGCATTTTTCCTTTGCAGTATGAATATTAACCCTAACATCATGTTTTGCTCTTTCTCATTATCATAAAAGATCACTTACTTCCCGAAATAAAAATGGGGGAAAAAAGCTAAAAACTAAATGTGTTTTCACAGCAAGTTAGCGACAGGAAATTTGCAAGTCTAAATTGATTGATACATGCACTGAATTTTGTTGCAGAAGATTCCACACTTCCTGTGTTGACATCACAGGAAAACGCCAGTTAAAAATATGATAGGAAAACATAAATATAAAATACTTATATATCAATGGAAAATATTTGTTATGGATCTTTTAAAAATATTTTTTCATTTTCAATTCCCCAAATCATGCAGCGAACACCAGCGAAGAAAAGAAGAAGGAAAAAATGTATTAATTTAATGAGAATGTAACAAACAACTGGTGATTATGAAGACGTCATGCCTTCAGCTGCAGAATTGAATCATCAAATGTACATGAATCTACGTAAGACTCTCCATTAAATCAGGTGAGATACATTTTTAAAATCTTACACTTAACTTGTAGAAATAAGATGCAACAATTAACAAAAATATTCTACAACAAAATAATTTTTATTCGGAAAATATATGGAAAAAATTAGGAAGGAATTTTAGTGCGATACAACAACAAAAAAAAGAACATTGTGAAAGCAACCTTTAATTACTGATTTAATAATTAGAGCTATTTTACGTATGAATGTTTTATTTTGATAAGATTTTCTTCACTGTTCAGACATACTAATGTACTGATGAACGTTTGATAAAATAAAATCAACTATTAATATATCTATAATAGATTTATATTTTTGAAAAGAAACTTTATTTTCTTTCTATTTTCTACATATTGAAACTCAGGTTTCATTTTATCTATTAGCTAAATCCGTCTATCCAGCTATCAATTTATCACAACTTATACATGATAAATGCAATAACAATAGACTATTTTTGTCTGCGTTCTAAAACCCTATTGTTTTTGTTTTTTTTTTTCAAAATGCTCTTATGATGAAGACAACTTTACACAAAGTTAAAAAAAACTGTAATACCTAATCCAGGTCTTCAAGTCTTATTTCTTAACATTTTTTCGGATTTTACATCATATATATCATCATCATCATGTCGCGCTAGCATCATTGATATCCATGATAATCTCTCGCCAGCCGTCCCTATCATTCATTGCCCATGGGAGGTCCTCTGTGCAGCATCCAGTATCCGCGCAAAGTTGGTCTATATACGTCTTTGCTGGACGACCTACTTTGGCGTCCCGATGTGATGGGTTCCACAGAAGAACGTCACTAATGAATTCATACTTGCTTGTCCAGCATGCCTTGTTCGCCTTAATCGGATAGTTTGTGTGATAGGGACAGGTGGCCGTACAGCTGTTTTCCCATGGGGTGTTGTTTCCACGTCTTGTTTAAGATTGCACGCAGCATTCTTGTGCAGCTCCCATCTAGCTTATTATCCAGGCGCTTAGTTAGGGTCTAAGTAGCACAGCCGTACTGCAGCACTGGTAAAACTTTAAATAATTTTCACTTTAATTTGCCAGTGAGATCCCATTTCCATATCATTGACAATTTGTTTAAAGCAGCCCATGCCTTTCCTATGCGTGTATTAACGTCGTTTTCCGTTGATGAGATATTACTACTTAGGTACGGGAAATGTTTCACCGAGTTTAGGAGTTTACCATCGAGTGTGGATATGTGTCCTTCATTTCTAAAACACATAAAATTTTTATCGGAGTTCACGGAGCAAAGATTCGGTTTGTGCAGGTGTATTTGCGAAAAGTGCAAGATCATCTGCGTAGTCCGCATCCGTAATAGTATGTGCGGCATATCGCCTGCTTCTTGCCTTTTTTAGTGTGAGGCCTTTTTCTTTTATGGGATCTATGGTGTTCGACGTACATAATCTAGGAATATCATAAATATATATGGTGCTAGCGTATGTCCCTGCAGGACTCAATCAACAATCGGGTATATATATATATATATATATATATATATATATATATATATATATATATATATATATATATAAGGTTTGCCAAAAAGTATCGAGTTTATTTGTAATTTTTGACAAACTTATATTTTGTAAAAAATACCGTTCTATTCATTATTTTTTTCAGAATACAAGGTGTGTCAAAAAGTACCAAGTTTAAAGCTGTATTTACCAAGATAGAAATGAAGAATGAACGAAACGTTATTTTGTAGAATACAAGGTGTGTAAGAAAGTACGAAAAATGTCGATACTTTTTAACACACATTTTGCATATATATATATATATATATATATATATATATATAAAGTAAAGACGACGGGGAGGCCTAAAGTCGGTATCAGCCAGTCAGCGATGGAGTCTATCCCCTTTTCAATAGCGCTAGCGCAAGGAGATTGTTTTAGCATCTGAGGTGGAGCACCACACCTACCATCAGCTCCTTACTTTACAGCACAGATCCCTGTGCTACTCATACGCTGAGTTGGCGAGGACCGGTATCGAACTAGGAACCTTGTGGTTTCTAGCCGAACGCTCTACCGACTGAGAAGGTCTATTCAGTGCTCTCTGCACAACAATCAGTAAAAGATCACACAATTTTCAACTATATATATATATATATATATATATATATATATATATATATAAATATAAATAATAATTTATTCAACAATGCTTCTATAAATAAACAAACATCCAAAAATCTTATTCACTTCGCCGAAGAGCTTACGGCCGAGTTTGTTTACTACTCAATAAACGTCCACTTGCCTACTATGGTAGAGGCGTATAGTATCATTTGACAAGGTTAATTTCGCAGGGATTGTTCACTATGTACCGGCGGCCGAACGGATATGGTCTCTGACTATGCCTGTGAAGTCCCGGTTTCGATTCCTGTCGGAGGGGAGTCGTTAGTATACATCGCTGAAGAGACTTAATAAAGTCGAAACAGTCTGTACGGTGTTCTGCATAGCGAGCCATCCTTTGCCGGGATTAACTTGTCAAGATTATTTTCTATAATTATCGAATTTTATGCGATACATGCATTATAATTGCCTTCAAGCAAAATATAAATAATAATAATAATATATATATATATATATATATAATATATAATATAGATAGATAGATAGATAGATTGATTGATTGATAGGTATGAAACAATTCATTTAAAAAGATAGCAGAATTTTCATTTTTTTATGATATTGACAATGGAGGAAAATAACATTTTTGACATACGCTGTATTACTTTAAGAAAATATTCAGTATCACGCTATGAAATACCAGGCCAAGTTATGAAGAAGTTAGTGGGAAGGATTGACAAATTTCAGACGTGTTCTACGATTGTTCGCGTTAAAGACTACGTTCTGACCGAACCACTACCATTTGGCACATCATTTATGATTGGTAGCTATCCAATCAGGAGATTATTTGAACATAATTGAAGTCATATGATCTGTGGAATTGCCAACAAACCCGAATTATCTTAATCAAAACTTATTTTCGCCGTGTTGGCTACGTTATTGGCTTTTATAAGGTGTTTTCACATAAGATAATGTAAAATTAACTTCTTGGATTCTCAAATTAAATGTAAGAAATACATTTCATTTTTCTGCGAATTGTTGATAGGTTAGTGAAAATGGTTCACACGCAACATTAAAAGCTATATCTCATAGAATGTATAAGCTTCTTGATAAACATAGAACAACAGTCACATTACGTTTGCTGCAGTTTTAATGGCGTTAGGTTTAAATGGTTTGATGTTGCTAGCTCCATTACCCAGGGTTAAATTTAGTTTTCTTTTTCACCGAGCCATGTTTGCCATAGAAAAGCTAGAGACAAGTATGTCTTACTATTTATCAATATCATGGGAAAGCGGAGGATCTATTTTCACATATGTATTAGCAAACCTCGTTCATACATAAAAATGACATATTTCCTTTATTACTCTGGCGTTCACTAGTAATCTATCTTAAAAAAATGTTTGCCTTGTTATATAGATACATATAACTTAGATACATATAGCTTACCTATCGTGAAGTGTAATTAATATTCTTATAAATCATTGTTAAAACTTTTTATGTATGTGAGTATGAATGTAAATTCTGATAGCTGAAGGGGAATGATTTTTTGGCACGCTGTAAAGTTTTATAGTGTATGACTATTACATTACAAACACCTCGTATAAATGATTTCCTAAATATTTTTACATGTGAAATGCCATATTTTAGAGCATCAAGTACCTAACTGATAAAGCAAATAATTTAACATTTTATGTATATAGACATAGGTAATTGAATGAAAATACACGGGTACTTTGATAGGAATAGACAAACAACAAGGTACTTTGTTTCATCTCAACATTGAAATAAAAATCACCGAATGAATGCAAGACTCTTATGTTCACGATTTTAATCTCCTTTTACGCTGCCCTTGTTCATGGAACAATCTGTGTAATTTATCTTTTTGAGACAATTTGTTTATTTTCTCACAAGTTGTTCTATCCGTATCGTATATCATATGTATTAGATGAGTTTATATCGTCTTTACTTTCTGTATATTCAGTGTTAGTGCATCAATGTACACTATTATAATAATAGGGATGCAACGAAGTATAAGTATCCTACATAACATCCAATAGTTGGTCCCATTCCGATACTGGTAAAGCTACACTTTCCAATACTTATATTGGAATTTTATCTTTACCAGTATGTGAAGCAGTGATGATTATGCTATATCTATCTATCTATCTATCTATATATATATATATATATATATATATATATATATATATATGTGTGTGTGTGTGTGTGTGTGTGTGTGTGTGTGTGTGTGTGTGTGTGTGTGTGTGTGTGTAGATATATAGATAGATGAAAATCGTATTGCTTATAAACTTAACTAAGATAAATAAAAGAAAATGTTGAAAAAATTAAATGTACTTACTATTGAAGACTGTAGAGAAGGAAGCATGATAAAAAATGAATGCTGATATTTGAAATATTTCCATCCTTTTCCTGACGAATAATATAGAATAAACATGAAACAGATGCTTCTAAGAGGAAATAAATCCGTTCGGAGATTTTTCTTTGTAACGAGTTCGTGAAATCCAAAAACCTAACCATTTATTTTTTCTTTTTCCCCTGTGTTTTACTGTTATATTTATATCATCTGGAGATGTTGGTAGATAAAAAGACTGTGTCTCTTAAAGGACATTGTAATTTCATATCTAAATGTTTAAGTTTGTATGTGTGTAATTTACAAATTCTTTTGGTTTGTTTATTTTTGATTGTAGGTAATTAATTAACTTACATGTTTTGGGTTATTTATTTGAGTAGTATCGGTATCCTTTTAACTCTATGCCTATCAAATGTTCCCCACGACTGTACCAATTTTCTTGGTATATTTTACCCGTATGATGGGACATTTCAAAGTTCACTATCTGTTCATTTTATTCAAATAAAATCCTATTATTATTGTAATCTAAGCCATTCTGCCTAGTTATAATCACCACTGTGATCCTATTGTAAACTGCTGATGTTTACTCAGTGGTGGGAGAGCCACTGGGAGTGGTTACAAGTAGACAAAGAGTTGAGAAATTTATATAAGAGTTAAGTTAATGTTTGTGTATGTGTAATTTATCTATCCATTTGATTTCTTGCATCAGGATGCATTTCATGTTGCCTAAAATATATCTGGGTAGATTGAAATATTTGGCTACTGGGGAGAATGAGGATTTTTCACGGATGGTTTGTGTGTAGTTATTAAATTCTGGGCGAAAACAATTGCCCATTTCACCGGCGTTGGTCCATTTAGTGCAGGAAAGGTAATATATTAGGCCAGGGCTATCGCAAAAAACTCAGGTAGTTGGATTTTAATAAATGTGTTCGGTATAGAGAAGGGGAGAATTGGGTATTTACTGGTGGAGAAGCATGTTTTATTGCACTGATAATTTCCTTATTGTTAATATATGTTTAATAGATTTTTAGATGATGTGAGAAGTGGAGACAGTTTGAGTGGTTGTTGTTTATCGTTGGTGGGTGGTTCAATGTATATAGAGTTGGCTTCGTGTCCATTTTCAGTTGTTTTAAATCTTTGATTAATGTTTGAGTGAGGTTATATGTGCTATAGCCAAAATCAAAGATCATGGGGATTCGATCATAGGGATTTTTGTATTTACATTGTAAAAGTGTATTCAAGGGGGTTAGAGCAAATATGTTTGATACGCAGACAAGAGATGTATATGATAGATCTTTAAGATTAAGTCGGTGACAGCTATTAGAATCAATGTATCTCCATCAGTGGGTTTACTGTGTAAGGATATGTACTGAGTTGTTTTGTGTATGTACTATTATATTAAGTAATGAAATGTATTTATTAGAATGTCCAAATATGAATGTCATGGTGTTGTGGTATTCTTATATGTATTAGTAGAAGGGTAATATATTGTTTAGTGAATGAGTCCATAGGAAGAATATTTCATCTATATATCTACTGAAATGTATTGGTTTTAGAGGGAAATTGTAGAGTATTCCCTTTTCGAGTTATACATGAATGTATAAATGGAAGGCATTTTTGTTTATATATCGGATTCTCTAATTTGTAGACAGTGGAATTGAAAGTAGCTGTGTGTTAGTATTAATTCTATGATGTTGTGTATGTCATGTCCTTGGTTGATTTGAAGATGTCAACGCAGAAGGAATTCTGACATGATTGGACTCTTTCTTCATGGAGGGTGTTAGTATAACAGAAGGAGATATCCAAAGTGACAGGGATTGACTTATTTGGGAGTTCTCTCAGAAGTTGCAGTTTGTTTAATAAGTATATCGTATCCTAGATGTAAACGGCTATTGTTGATAGCAGCGGTTGGAAATCTGGTCAATATATCCAGATATTGACTGTGTAAGGATACCTATCCAAGACAGGTATCTCTGGAGGTCAGATATTTAGGGATTGTGATGGGTTTGTTTGATGAGGGGTGTGGTCAGGTTTGTGCTTGCTGCAATGAGATTAGTGATAGTTGTCATTTGATTAGTGATTTGAGTGGTATGAGTTTTAGGGCGTTTGTGTATTTCAGGAGAAGTATAAAATCTCCCTTGAGATTGAGCAAATTCATAATAGCTTTTGTATCAGGACTGAGGATAGAAGAAGAGTTCTGATTTATATGTATCCATGGGGTCATGAAAGTAGAGTTGATAAAAGTTAATGTTCTGATATTTGGATTTCACTTTTAAGGTGTAGTTGTCTGTATCCATCATGGTGACGAGTCTTCCTATGTCACCTTTGTTTAAATAGTGATATCCTGATTGTATCTGAAGGTTTTGGTGCCTACACACACACACACACACACACACACACACACAACACATATATATATATATATATATATATATATATATATATATATATACGTGTGTGTGTGTGTGTGAGAGAGAGAGAGAGAGAGAGAGAGAGCTACCTAAGGAAAAGGTATGAAATTAAAAGATCTTCACTTAGTTTCTTTTTATTTTGCAGTAAATAAAAGAAATAACTGATATGACGCAAAAAAGAACTGGAAAAATGCCATAAAAGAAGGCGTCACTCATTGACTGTTATTCGAGGAATTTGGAACCACTTTGATAAGTAACATCATTTTAAATTAGTAAAATCCATGCCTGGAGGAATTAAGGCTCTCATAAATATCTTGAGTAGAAGCACCTAAGTATTAGTTCTCTTTTAGTCAATGCTTATCATAATTCTTTGTTAAATATAGGATTATTCTATATTTTCCTCTGCATGAGTCGGAAAAAATATACCATTATTTCAAATAATCTGTTTATTTATGGTATATTTTATGAAACCAGAATATTCAGCTATGAATGAAAAATGTTTTGCCTCTTATCTGTTATAGATTTATTTACTTCTAAATAAAAAAAACAATGTGAATATCCACGAATTGTGTTCATTCTATGATATTTTCCAGGGATTGTATGTATGTATGTATGTATGTTGTATGTATGTATGGGCTTATATGTTTGTTCAAGTATTGGGTCGGTGACACTGACAAATTAATGCTTCAAGCGGTCAGAATCTCAAAATACTGGATGGGGGTCGTGCCGCTGTCGGAGTAAGGATAGCATTTATGGGTGGGGTGGCAAGTCAGACGGAGATGTCGAAGGAAAGAATCAGAAATTCATTGTTTTGCAATCTGTAAAATTACCTACCAACTCAAATATCTTTCATAACGTTATCTTCTATCTTAGTCTTGCGTAGAAACAGTGAGTAATATGAAATGCAACATTTATTTAATATTAACCCTAATATCAAATGTCTTGATATAAAGTAAAAAAGAAATATATTGTTCTGTAAAGTGTTATGAAGAATATAGTATGTTACTCAAACGATCTATTAACTGGTGAAATTACCGGAATTTGAATTTGATAAAACTATTTCGAGATATTAAATAAAAAACAGGTCTCACATTTTCCTTATTGTGCTATCTTACGTTAAATATCACATAACAGTAGTATCTTCATGTAATCTTTATTATTCTTGCGATATCATCACGAATAAATATATCACGTTATTGTACAACTGTGTAACTCTAACACACCTATTGTTTTCGTTACATCTTATATTATCTTTTAGGATCTCAACTTGTACACTTCTCGCATTGTATCATCTGAATAATTACATATGTTTTTTTTTATTTTGGGGATTTTCATTTGATTCGTTTTTATTTTATTTTTTTATTAAATCATATGTTGCATCTAGTTTAGTTATTTAATGCCTACAAATGTTATATTGTCAATACTATTTTATTGAAGCTGAGATATTTTCAGTTGATATAATTACTTTCGGTTTCTCAATTCCAAACAGAATTATCAATTTTTCTCTGATTGGTTATTAATCTTGATATTGATTTTCTTATTACAACTTTCTCGATCGAATACCAATCAATCGTTAATCTAAACAGCATGAAATAGAAATAGCTTTCCACCATTGCTCCAATTCAAATCACCGTAGTTTGTATTCCCTATGATAAGCTGTAACCACTATGGTCACAATACCTAAAGTTTTATATGATCTAGATGGAGAATTTCTATATCCTTTCAAGTTTTACACTACTAAATGTTCGCGTGTTTTTATCAGTTTACAGTTAGTTCTAGTTTATTTGTTTGAATACGATACTCATGTGATTTTAGGAGGCACAGTTAGCATAAATGAATGTTGTAATGAAAAATAGTTTGTTAATCTCAGTTTAAATACTGGACTAAGCTCATTGTGTTCACTTCGACCTAATGCCCATAGGAAAATAATTATTCAATCCGTTCCCGCCAATTATTATCATAAGCCAGTAGAGGAGATTTGGTTCTCTATCCTCAATTAGGCAACCAGTACGAAAGAAGAAAAACTCTAAATTCAACCCATTGAATATTTCCATTGCAGAGGAGTGGGATAAATACATAAACGTGTCGCCCCTTTTAAACTTAAAATATTATTCTTAATTATTTTAATTTGGAGATTTTAAAGATATTTTGCTTTTTGATTAACGTGACACACCAACTTGAGAAACCTCTTTTCTTAATTATATTAATTATTTTTATGAGTTCAACCACAAATACTTTGAGAATATTTTGATTATTTAAGTATTGAAATATTTATAATCAATATCACTTTCAGAGACCAAATTGAAAAATAGAGATTTTGTTTATGTAAAAAGACGCATACACACACTGACACAGACAGACAGACACACACACATACACACAAACACACACACATCATACCCACACACACATACACACACATACACACACACACACACATACACACACACACACAACACACACACATATATATATATATATATATATATATATCTTTAAATTAATTATTCATAGGAAACTATGTCGCTGGTTTGAAATGTCATATGAGACACGGGCACAAGAATTTACGAGAGGTCTTTCGCGCCCTCATACGTCAAGATCGACGGGAGAGATCATTAATATATATATATATATATATATATATATATATTCAGTCTGTTTAAAAAAACTTTTGAGGTTTGAAAAAAGGAGACGGTTTGAAATATGACGTCAAATATTCTTTTTTACGGTGTGAGTATGGGACGGTGTGAATGTGTGTATCGAAAGGAAACATTGTGTATTTTTTAGGTGTGTGGTTGCGTGTGTGTGTGTGTATAAATCTTTTGCTATAAACGACAGTAAAACATAAACGACATAAAAGAATATTTGACGTCATATTTCAAACCGTCTCCTTTTTTCAAACCTCAAAAATATTTTTAAACAGACTGAAAAACAAGGACTACCACTCGCTTTTCTCGTTATTCTGTGATAAAAAAATTCTTATTACCTTCCATATACCAACAAATGCCCTGAAGATGATCTAATTAATAGATCGAAACAGCGTCGGCTAATAAACTCACCACTTAACCCATTTAAACCTGTGTTTTTTCATTCTTCTTAATATACTACATTCAGTCGGATTCACTTCCTTTGTTCACACACACACACACACACACACACACACACACACACACACACACATATATATATATATATATAATATATATATATATATATGTATTACTATCATCGTTCCTTTAACATTTAAAAAGTATATCAACAGTTTAAAAACTAAAACAGCTGTGATGATTGTATCAAAAATAAATCTTGTTTAATACAAAAAATTCCAAAGATATGATCATAATAAAAAGATTTTAAAAATTTACACAAATCACAACCTTAACTTTCACAATCCCTGGGCCATTTGGTATGTATTGGCGTTAATCTGACTGTGGATGTGTGGGTAAGAGGCTTGGCGAGCGTAAGTTCGTTCGGGTCTCGAACCCAGCCGAGGCAGCTGCTAAAAATCGTATAACTATACTGATGAGAGGTGAAACCTCGAAACACGTGTCTATAGTTTACCCTATTATATATATAATATATATATATATATATATATATATATATATATATATGTGGGGGTGTAAGTGAAATAAGATGGAACTTAATCCGACAGTGTGAAGTTGATATATTGAAAAAACAAAAGATGTTTACAAATGCATGGGATCATCAAGAGAGAATGTATATATATATATATATATATATATATATATATATATATATATATATATAATCTCTGTGTTTGATAGAATTGCAAATTAAAAATTATAAAGAATACTCGATATTGAACAATCTCAGCAATACACAAATAATATAAATTTTAATATACACAAAGATTGTCCTAGAATCTTGATGTCCAGATAGGTAGCAACATGAATTCCTTTTGCCGGCGCCATTAGAATCGATCTTCATGCGACTTAAGTTGCAGGAACGTACCACTTAGGGATTAAATCAAGATATTATTTGAACATAAACGAAATCATGTGGAATTGTTAAAAAATCTGAATTATCTAGATCAAAATATTGGCTACGTTGTTGGCTTTCATATGGTTTTTAACATAAGTTAATGGAAAAGTAACTCATTGGATTAAACATTTAATATTATCTCTATTCCTCTTCCCCCCTCTCTCTCTCTCTCTCTCTCTCTCTCTCTCTCTCTCTCTCTCTCTTTTCTTGATTTGTTTACGCTTTACATTTAAACCGATATGCACGCCTAATTTATTTAATTATAATTAATTATTTAACAAATTAGGTATGACTTTAATTAAGCACATAATCTCCCTAAAACTTGTCGGCCTTCGCCATTTCAAACACATCGTTTGACCACTTCATATATATATATATATATATATATATAAATTTGGGTGTGGACATTTATGTGTGTTTCTTTTTCTTTTTTTACATGTGGGATACGTATTTCCGTCAGAAGTCACATTACTTCATTATGAAAATCGACCGTTATTTCCATAGAAGAGTATAAGTATATTGATTCAAAGGCAGCAATAATAATTTCCTCTAAAATTTCAGCGGGCAGAACTAGTCGTAGGAAATTGAATCTGTGACCCGAGTTCAAATCTTTGAGTAGTCTTTTTGTGTTTCCCATGCTAACGCTCTTAAGATATCTATCTGTTCTCTCCCGGTTATGAGTAGATATTATGGTAGACTAGGTTACTTATCCTTGGTGCGACAACCACTCTGGGAGAAGGAAAACTCTTAATTCAAACCAGCTGACATCCGCTTACAAAATTGACTTTATGTCATGATTTTTTTTTCAAATCCTCCATCTATGGGTAAAAAGTTGGGCGGACTAAGATCTTTAAGAGAACCTAGGTACGAGAAGTAAAACTCTTATCAATTCAAACCACCTGTATATTGCTTTTAAATTTGACTTGGTGTCAGATCTTTCCCAGATAATTCATCGACTAAATTATATCAATATTAGGCCCAAGTGCAATGAATATCACATAGAAACCAAATATATACATGGCTGTTTGAACGGTTGTCGTGTTTTTATTCAAAACAAAATCTATGCAACCATTTAAATAAATCGGTATATAAGAATAAACCCTCCTTATTTCACAAAATCTCACTGAATTCAAATATAAGAATTTGCTGTAGAGTTAGTGGAATAATAAGAAAGTATTTCGTTACAGAACATCAGATCACAATTCATGTGACTACTTTAGTGTTAATCTTACACTTATATTAATTTAGATCTGCTGTAAATGTTGTTTTTTTATTTCCGAGATCGGATGCAAATATCCTGTAGATCGAATGTAAAGAGAAACTTTCCTTGGTTGCTTTATGTGTTATCCCTCTTAAAGTTTATGTCACGTACACAGAGGTTAGAAACGTGATGTTCCCAGGATTTAAATAAATCGCAATGTTCTTCTTTGTCTTTTTATGTCTTCTTTTTCTCTCATTCCTTTAGTGTTTATTTTTAATAGTGCGTGTCGGATAATGCCATCGAATAATACCTGAAAAAAACACATAAATATTTGAAACAGGAAACTAGAAACAAGTAGTTATTTTATTTTACACAAAGAACATTGGAAAGTGAAAATAAAGAGGTGTACTAATGAGAAGAATGGGACTACGTGACTCTTTCAAAAGTCTATTCAGAAGAAGTAATGTGACATCTCTTCAAAAAGATTTTTGTTCAATATTCTGTGCGTTCAAGTGGGATATATTTAAAGGGATTTCAAGGTTTCAGTTTTTAAAAATGTAACATTGAGACATAGGATTCCATTTCCAATAATAATGAATAAAAACATCAATTCCTTTTAAATAATCCACTTTATCATTCTCTTTTCCTAATAGGATTTAAAAACTCAAATACAAGATAATGACGACAGAGAACTGGGAAAAATAGAATTAATCATCTATGAATTATGTCAATTTATTACCAATCAGTATCTATGATATGTTGTAGGTTGGTGGCATTAGAATAATTTGACTGCATCCACTTCTGAAGTATACATGTAGATTTGTAGAAACCCTGAATTCAATTGAATACAAAGTGAAGATACAAGTGTCAGGTGATTCTGTAATCTGTGCCAATGTATAAATTTACATATGCAATACACACAGTTGACTTACATTGACATACATTCAATTTCAACAACGCATCGCTGATCAAAACCCATACATAAGAAAAACCTTCGCCGTCTCTGCGAGTCAGCAATCATAGCACATACCGAAACAATAAATCAAAGACCAGGGTTCTTTAACCTCGACATATATTGCAAAAATCATAATACACGAAAACAAAATCAAATTCGAAAACGGATAAACCAGAAATCCTAACAAAATATCTCCCCCAAAAAAACCTAAAACAAAAAGTTGTTGCCAACTAAAGAATGGTGACCTACCAAATGACCTATCGTCTTTGCACTCTATGAACCTAACTATCAAATTTCCACTAACACATATCAACACTTCTGATCTCATCACTTTATCCACTGGTCTATCTCCTCTTCTAAGTCAATCAACTGACCCTACAAGCATTTGTATGTTGTACCAATGTTCAATGAAGGCTGAAGATGTTTCACTCAATGTGAAACGAAATATTCCACTAAATTTACTGCTTGTTTGTGCTGTTTTTTGTCCACACTCTTTCCTCAATTCTCAACCACACACGCACAAACAACACACACACACACATATATATGTATATATATATTATATATATATATATATAATATAATATATATTGTGGTTCTAGAACATTTTTCTCTTCACCACAGTTTCGATGCTTCTTCAGGAGATTAAATGTGGTGGCTCTCACATTTTATATATACTTGCCTGAAGGAAAGTAGGCGGGTTTGTTTTATTTTGATTTTGATTACCTTTTCTGTCTTTTTTATTTTTGTGTTGACGGTAGTTTATAAATTTAGTATTTTTTTCAGTCAGCGTCTTTTTTTTAAGTTAAAATTGCTATCTGTCGGTGGATTTATACATCTACTTCTGTAAAGTTAATCTAATTTGTAATTCTATCAGTCTTACTCCTATTCTTACTTTAGTTCCTCTTTCCTTCTCCTTCTCGGTCTGTCTCTATTTTTGTAACCTTGTAGTAATTTATTAATTCAACTTTAAATTTTATATCTTTTTGGTAAATAATATTTCTAGTTTTTCGCTGGTTCTTTTGGGTATAAGTTAAATAACTTATTCTTAATTATATATTAAAGAATTATCAAGCCTATGTTTATATTTTCTAAAAGATTCATTTCTGCTTTTCAAAAGGTTCTCTTATCTGGGAGTCTAATTATTGCTAACTTTTCTATTAAAAAACAAAAAGAAGTCGTTCAGAGTTGATTTTTATGATCTTCCGTTTAATCATTGGTGTTATATTTTAATCCTTAAAATCCCAAAACAAAGCCAGATATGGTTGTTACATTCTTTACTTTGATATTGGAGAACGAGTGCTTGTGATTTGCAAATCTAGTTTTAAACTCTGATTTTGTGCAGCCCACATAAAATTTAGTCAGATTTAGTTTCTGTATAGAAGTGACGGATGTTCGGTAATATATATATATATATATATATATATATGTGTGTGTGTGTGTGTGTGTGTGTGTGTGTGTGTGTGTGTGTGTGTTAATGAAAAATAGAAATAGTATTTGTGTATACTTTCTTATTTTTATATTTTGTTTTTCTCAACTAGTTTCGTTCTCAGAACACCGTGGGGAAACAAGCTTTTTGATGAGATTTTAAATGATATATCTCAAAAGAATCGGCAAAATATTTTAAAAGTAATGCGGTATATTCATGCGTTAAATGAGGAGATTTTTTATTTTGTTTTAGAATTCATTTTTTAGTGCCATAAACTCCACCTACTATTAGACCGTGTCACTGGGTGCCAAACATTTAAGACACTCCTTGGGAATGGAATGTCGCTTACAGGAGAAGAGTTTCAATCCAGTCGTTATCGCTTGAAGTAAATAGTTATAATAGTAATTGTTTGTTTACCTCTTTATAGCTACATCGCTGTCTCCAGTCCATCTTATTTTGAACCGGTGTTTTGAGAATTGTTTAGTTTGATGTTAAAACCATTTAGGGACAGAGTTAAAAGACATAGCGACCATTTCTATTTTATGTTTCTCATGTCATCAACCAATGCGTTTTTATTTATTTATTTCTCTTAGATGTTTAATTCTTCAAAGACAAATAATATAAAGAAATTGTCTTATCTCTTTTTTCCTTATATATATATATATATATATATATATATATATATATATATATATATATATGTATATATATATATATATATATATATATAATATATATATATATATATATATATATATATATACATATATATATATATATATATATATATATATATATATACGTGGGTAATCCCAAAAGTAAAGACTGTAATGCGCTGGAGACGAGGAGAAACTATTCGTGCGGCTGTTGACGACACTGGTGTTTGCCGTGAATGCACCAGTCCCTGGTCGCGCCTCACTGTCACGGCAGTCTTTTTTATGGAGCTCCTGATTGCCTTTTTCGCAAAGTATGAATTTTGAGTAGTTATTCGGTTTTTGAATGTAAAATACATTGAAACTCATCGGCAATTAATGAATTGGATTTTTTGCCTATGGAAGATATATATATATATATATATATATATATATATATATATATATATATATATATATATATATATATATATATATATATATATATATATATATACTAATCTTATATATATATATATATATATATATATACTAATCTATATATATATATAAATATACTAATCTTATATATATATAATATACAATCCTATATCTATATAATATACTAATCTATATATATATATATAATATACTATATATATATATGTATATATATATATATATATATATATATATATATATATATATATATATATTATATATATATACTAATCTTATATATATATATATATATAATATATATATATATATATATTCTTATATATATAATATATACTTATATATATATATATATATATATATATATATATATATATATATATATATACGTGTGTGTGTGTGTGTGTATGTGTGTGTGTTTGTATCAACTTAAAAATAAAGGACATGATCTTAACAATTAATACAATAAAAACGGAATTCTTTGGTGACTTTCGTAAGACAATTTACCACGCGAACGTCGGAAACAGTAAAACAATTTCTCTTTATCCCGAATTATAAGGGATTATATTGAGAGATCCTTAATAAGTTCAAATTCATGAGTTAACCCTCTCTGTCTGCATAAAAGCGGATGGTACACAATGACACTTATTTTTTGTCCGTGCCCTATACAGGACAGAGAAGCCATCGTCTGAATAGTATTCACTACAAGTATCTAAACTCCTTAAAAGGTACCGGGCTCATTATCCTCTGAAAACCTGGATTAGTGTCCATATGTATGTTTAGTATATTATTGGGTACTTGTTGGGCATTCTTACCCCTAATCACTGGATTGTTCGTCCAACGTAATCGGCATCTGACTGACCCTCGAACATTTAAATTCTTCAAGGTAGGAACGAAATCCTTATAAAAAGAGGGTAATGTATTGATAGTACCGGATATAAAAAATGCAGGGTGGAATAATAGCAACGCGATACAACCAATTAGAATTTTTCAGATATAATCTGATTTTTGTGCCCTCTGAACGGGATTTATATATAAACCGGACATTTGGAGGGTCAAAAATATTTGTTATTATCAAAATCATTTTTGATTCAATTTAATTAGAAATAATTCCCTTAGGATAGACATTAGAACTGAAAATATCAGTGATTTTTAGAGACCTCTGGTATTATTTACTGCGCTGTTCAAATCGACGGTTTCATTTTCTATAGTAAAGTAAACGTAGTCCCGTTATGAAAGCATCGCTAACACAGTCGTCCCGGTTTTGGGCAACCTCAACTGCCTGGAAGCTTCACTTATTTGCTAATAATTGGGATCATTGAAAATATTTTTCAAGATTTTCTTTCTCTTTTGGTTCACTTTTGGATAGAATATGTTGAGCAAATATTTCGTTCGTGGGTTTCACGTATAATTATTCGATGCGATTTACTGCTTATTATAAAGTTATATATATATATATATATATATATATATAATATATATATATATATATATAAAGATAATCTAATGAGTCGGACGAACCTACTGTTAGTTTCGCATAAAGCTCTTCAGGGCTAAAATCCGACTCTTATATATATATATATATATATATATATATATATATATATATATATATACTCGGCAATATAATCGAAGACATCTGAAAAGATATGATTGATTAGAATATCTAATTTGTCTTGTCCATCATAGCTTTCGTAGGAACGAAGTCAAGGTACGATACCAGTATTTCATGACTTTAGTTTTCAGATACATCCAATCTTCTAGATTTCAGAATTTCACCCATTATCCTTAAATTCACTTTGTTTATTACGTTTTACTAAACTAAAAGAATAAAATAAACATTTAGGAAGGATTTGATAAATGAAGGGGCCAACGCTGAATGAGGAAAGTACACTAAGCCAAAAAAGAGGCAACAAATAAATACATAACAACGAAGATAAGAATTATATTGGTGTCAAATCAAGGGAAGTAATGCTTGGGACTAATATGGGACTGTTTGAAATCATGTAATTGGGTACAAACAAAGGATTATTATGAAATAGGAATATTTGCATGTAACTATATTATTTCTTTTACGTTATTAGTAGTATATAAGAATACTTGAATCTATACAACTGTTTAACGAATTTTAATATTAAGTGATGTTACTTGAAGTTAAAATTGTTTACACAAGATTATTATTAGTTACTTGAAAACATATAAGTTCTAAGGCGTATTAATGCATTGGCTTTTGAAACGTTGATATTGTAACTAAGTGTGATGTAATTACCAGTTTAAATTTATATAGTATTTGAACCATATATAATTGGAGATTATAATTGTCAAATCAATATCAGCCTAAAATATCCCAAAACGTTTTAAAACTAATGATCCCGATAACAAATAAATGAATATTTAGTATAAAGCAATAAAACCCATTTCAAACCAAACTTTAAGGAAACCTCATTCCCTCCTCGTATAAAAATTTACCATTTTTCTCATCTACAATAATTCCTATATATGTTTTATTATTACCCAATCATAAAATCTTGCCTACTAACATCTGGTAAGGATACATTAAGAATAGGACGTTTAGCACAACTTCCACTCGCCCAAATAAAACAAAATGATTAAAACTAAGAGTAAGATTAAGATTCATATGAGCTTTTCAATTTAAATGAATACAAATCTATTGTCTAGAATTTTTATATAGAATAAGATATGCAGTAATTCAAAATAGAATAAATCTTATTTCCTTTATTCTAGGATCAGGTTTCAAAAGTATTTAAGATGACGTAAAGCGGTTGAATTAGGAGGTATTCATTAAAGTTATGAAATTCTACTGGAAAGATTTGTAGCGTTGCTTGCGCTGGTAAATTAAAGAAAAGGCCAGAAGTGTAAGCAAAGAGAAAACATCGATTATGCCATTGTTAAATCTTCTGAAAATTCAGACCGTTCAAGGTGAGTGATAATTCATTGCTGTCAATGCAGCGTGACTGCACCCTTTGTTTTCTATTGTCTTTGATGTTGTTCAATTGTTCTATCAACTAAAAGTATAGAAAACTCTTGAATGCTATATCTTGTTACACATAGTTTAGCGGACAGGATTTTGAACATAGTCAATGCTTTTTTCTTCCAGCTGCTGCCATTTTTAATAAATAATTTATCTATTCACCCCGCTTACAATTTACACAAATGCAAAATGCTACAAATATTTTTGTAGTGTTATATTCGAACATTAGGCTTAACCACAGGTACTAGATTGGATAGTTTAGGATATTTTGCATTATCGTTCCGTTTATCTAACTCTGAATTAAATTTAAGAATACAAAAGGCCTCAACATTTTTGGGGATTCTTGAAAAGTGACATGGGTCGGAAATGACATCTGTTCACAAAACTAAGAGTTTCCGATATGTGTGTTCTCACTTCCTTCTGATTCGTTTCAGAAACATTGACACCGTACCATCGGCACATTAAGTTGCTAGAAGGTTTCTATCTAATAAATGAAACTTACACAAAACAAAATATACAGTGAAATTCTGAAAAAAATATGGATGATTCAGCGTTGTGGTTAGACCTAACAAGCACCATGTTGAATTGGGTATGTACTCCGTATGAAAGGTCAGAGGCAACCAAAACAGATGGCTCTATGGAATACATTAAATAGGATTATTTAAGACTAGAAATCTCTAAACATCTTAAACTTTTTGACATTCTAGAAAACCAACAAAGGGCAAACACAATTATTTCGGATGATTATTTATAGAAAAAATACATTCGAAATGTAATGCTTTTTTGTTTGCATCCTTGCTTGTTTGTCAGTTTTTGCTTTTGTTTTGTTTGTTTGTTGTTCCTTTTTTTAGTGGGGACTTCGGGATTCTGCTAGATGTTCTTTTGGTTTGTCAGTTAAGATTATATTATCTTTTCTAAATACAGATTTGGAATATCAATTTTCCAATCAAGAAGATTTTGCCTGGAATATTGACGCAACCCATTATTTCTTACGTGTCTTGCTTTCATTTTTCCCTGTGATCTTTATTCTATCTAACCAGCCATGACCAGCGATATTCAACTTGTTCAATGCACCCAAAATGTTACTTATACCAATTTTTCAGAAATAGCTCAATTGCCATAAGTAATATTCAAAGAATGACCCATAATAATAGTAAATTTTCAATTATACTCAAATAAGATGTTCATTCATTATTTATTGTAAAAAATACCAATTCATATGATAGCTTTTTTACTTATCCTTTATAATATGTTTTTATTCGTGGTAATTCAGAATGAATAAATACCCACAGATCATTATTTGAACATATTATTGATAAAACAAGAGCGCTATTTCATAGTTTCATATCTCATAATGGTAAAAGTTTATCCTCTTTAAGGGAACTCCATCGTTTACATGAACCGTCATTAAAAAAAGTAGCTGTATTTCTGCAGCGACAATACTTTTCCAGAGACCTGTCTTATTTTCATTGAAAATAGATTTTTTATATTGGTGAATGAATATAATTGAGTCTAAAACACAACAGAAATAAAACTCTAAATAATTGTTGAAGTCATAATTTGGCTCTTTATATATCTAAACAACGAAGATACAATTATTTAATTTTTCCATCCAAGCCTAGCTGTATATTTAATTCTTGCAGAATAGAAAATCATCTGAATGATAAAAATGCCTAAGAAACAATATAACAGAAGAGCATGTCAAAACAAAACAACTGGCTGATTTTCTATATTTCACCTAACACTACGCCACGTGCAGTATGTTACACAAGGTCATTTTTGAGTAGATTAAAGATGGTTTGAATTTTTGATTTTACCATCTCATAGGCTGGATGCGTAAATAACACTTTCTGTATATCTTACTATTTAAACTTACATGGCGGAGAACAAATGATTCATGCCTTCTTCTAGGGAATTAGCGAGAAATGTAACGCAAGTTTCATGATGCCAGTGCGTCTTCATGCTATAATTTCGAGCAACGTAACACTACTAGTTATAACCAAACCATACGAGATCATAATAAGGATTAATTTAACAATAGGGCTAACTTGATTAACCTCTCCTGAATACCTTCGTTCGTTGAAGCAATGTCCCTGTCGAAGAACTTTCAAGGATAGGGGTGCAAGTTTGAATGACATCAGATATCTATTGTTTAATTTCTATCATTGTGCATGTGTAACGAGAATAGAATGTACAAACTAGCGTCGAAGTAGAAATCAATATAAATAAGATGAATGAAAAAGTTGCCAAAGATCAACGACGAGAACATGTTATTTAAGAAAAACTGATATAGCGTAACTCCTTGATAATCCCGTTTGGTTTTCTACACTTTGTTTTTTCCGTGGTAACTTGTCAAAAAAGTCGAAAACCAACCACTTTTTCGTTTGTCACTATGAAATTTATTATTACTGTAGTTTGGTCAAACAGAGGAAGATAGAGAGAAACATGAAAGCACAAAACAATTTAACACCGTTTCCACCAGTAAAGAAAAGAAGGAAGGAAAGAAAAAAAAGAGGGCAGATGAATTGGCTGAGCCACTTAGCGGTTCTGTGTGTTTTAGTTCTTGGGCGATCCCACTCTCCTTTTCTTTTTTTCCCCAGAACTTTGTTTAAATATACCTAATGATTTTCAATTAACTAATAATTTTCTCTAATCGGCCCGTCCACGTAACTACCAAACCTCAAACTTCAGTTAATTCTTACTGATCTTCGAAAGTTTTTCGTAATGTCTAAACAACCGTTTATTCTCGGATTTTTCCATTCCAAAGTATCTCTCTAGCATATTTAATTTGTAAAAAACGTTTACACTGGGATGTTTTTACTACAAAGTATTAATTTGTAAGCAGCCGTTTATACTCGTATGTTTTCATATTAACAAAATATTCTATACAATTTTTTGTTTCAAATCTAAAAACAAAAATTACAAATAAGAATTGGCAACTCGGTTTCAAGTTCAATATTTAGTTAAAAAATATTAACTTAATTACTAAGATAATTAATTTAGATTCCTAATTGTTTTACTCTAACAGCTAAAAATTATTAAACCCGCTACTACAAACTGTAGAAATATATCTTATATATATGATATATGTTCATGACATATTCTTCGTTAGCTTTGACAAATCATAAAGCTTTGTCCTTATGAAAGAAAGGTAAATGTGTGTGACGTCTTTCTTAATAGAATGTAAAAATAAACGTTTCATTAAAAAAAGAAGAAAAATAGGATGAACGTTAAAGATGTTAAATAAAAATTCTTCCTTTAGAGAAATCACTCAACTAAAAAAAAACGAAATATCTACTCCCATTATTTGTATGTTTGTATCAGTGCAAACATTTTGAAACAGCGATACATTCGATTGAAGTATTTCCAACAAAGATTCAACAATTAGCCAATGGAACGCGTATAATTTAATGAACAGGAGATCAAAGTCTCCAGGATAAATTTAACTTAAGAAAATTGACAATTACTGTCAACTGCAAAACTCATTTAAGGTGCGTACTTAAGTAAATGACGTTAAAGGAAATAGATGCAAAAGAAGGAATGGCTTGTTTATAACTTGTTGTTTATATTTCCAGATTATTTAATTGTTTAATTAAAGGTTTAGTTAATTAAGTTGAATTGCGAAAATCAGTAAAAGGGTTTAATCATCGAAATTAGTGGAAACTGACTTAATTAGGGTTTGGAATTTGGAGAGAGCAGGGGAATATTTGCCCAAGAGAAACGTACGGAAAAGACTTGAGTTAAATAAGCAGAAATTTGCTTCAGGTTTCGTACTTACATGAAAAGCTTAGAACGTAACCTCAGTAGCAATTCAAATAACACCAATACTCTTGATGAACATAACCCCATAAAAACATGACATTTTAAAGTCTACGATATACTCCAAATATAGGTTAAATTATCATGTTCTTAAGTTAGTGATTTTAATCAACAAAAGAAAAAGAAAATTTTAATATCTTTTAAAAATAAATCTAATGAATGAAGCAAAGTTTTTAAAAATCATGATAATTTTCTGTTTCCAGGCTATGTAATTCAGACAAGGACTTTCGAACATATATATGTTGGTTTTGATTTATTGAAAACACCATCGATGAACACATGAGATATGATTTTAGAAGTAAGAATATACATTGCATAGTAGATTCCACAAGAAAACACATGTGAAACAATTCATAAACTCATTTATAAAAAAAACACATTTCCCCTCTCCTCACTCTCTCCATTTCTATCTCATTCTCGCTCTCTTCCCTCTCTCTCTTCCTGTATCTCTCTATACATATACAGACACACACACACACACACACACACACACACATATATATATATATATATATATATATATATATATATATATATATATGTATGTATGTAAGTGCAAACAAAGTAGAATAAACACTCGTCTAAAAAGCATTTGATAAATCCAAAGTGCTCAAATGCGGAACAGTAAAGCAGTATAAATTTTAAAATAGATTAGAATATCACCTTCTTATTTTCATCTCATTATTTTTAGGAAAATTACAAAGTTCGGAGGTTAAATACTTTATATAAGTTTTGCCATCCGTTATTATTTACTCGGGAAACTATTAATAAAATAAGTGGAGTAGCGAACACAAAAAACGAATTTTTTTCCTACGTAAATTCATCAAGTCAGTGTCATACTAATATATCAATGGTTTTATTTTTCGTTTTCCTTCCAGAATTTGGAGCATCAAATAAGTAATCATTTAATTAGTTAAAGTTTGGAGCATTATCTAAAATAATCCTCTACGTGATATTACTGGTTGCAATATACATAAAACTATTTATTCATTTTCAGCAGGATTTTCTTCGCAGCATTTAATATTAACAGTAAATTACTTACATCATTGCCAATTTTAAAGTAATTTTATACTTTAATTCTAAGCTAGTTTATGCATTAGGTTGCTTGTAGGTTGGTTGGTTGGTTGGTTGGTTTCAGATATGTGAACTCCCGTTGCGGTATTTAATGACGGTGTCAATCATATTTTCAAGCAAATATATGATCCTAAAAAAACTGTTCCTATTTCATTATTAGTTGTAAATGATAATAACTTCTTAATACAAATAGTTTGCCCACAGTTATATAGTTTCATTTTTCCGATATGATACTAATAATTCTGATGGAAGTAATTGATTTCAAGATATTTCTATTTAATAGTAATTTACTAATTATAAATATTCAATTAATTAAGCCTATAAAATTGCAATACCATTTCCTGAAGGTCAATGTAGTGCAACTTCATTTTAAACAGTATATCTAACAAGTCTATTTGATCAATGTATGGGATCCGAGCACGTACTGTGTTTACAGGTCAAAGTTCGCCTGGGATTAATGTCAAAGAAAAGTGTAACTCTACATTTTCCTGATTTCCAAAAATGGATGTTATTTAGTGACAATTGCAGCAAAACACCTAAAGAAACTAATCTCCATTCCTTTTTATGAACCAAACAGAAGTGTTAACTATTATATTTATCAATGCATTTTGATGATTAAATATATGAGAACAGTAAGGATTTACTATGCATATCTGGAGCATATGATATCAATTCTATCTCAAATAAATAAAAGGTATTTCTAAACTAAATATCTCGAAAACATAAAGTAGAAGAAGTAAAAGAAATAGAACATTGTCTTTTTTTGGGGGGGGGGGGATCTATACTGCTATTGATAAAATGAACAAAAAAACGCGAGATGAATGAAAATTATTTGGAACAAATATAATTCAGAATCGTAAAAGCTAACTGAATGATTCTGTTTTGTTTGTCAACGCAGTTCATATAAAAAGCATTTTATTGAATAGCAATAATTAGCGAGAATTATTGCTCATAGTGAAACGTTGAAAAGTTCAATTGGTGCATTAGTTTCTTTCATGCTTTGTTTTTATTTTGATAATTCCAAACTCCAATCATGTTTTACCTTAATTTACATAGATACAAACATGACATAAAATGATCAACCTTTATCGAAGTGGCGTTTAAAAAGTATTGAAAGCATTAAAAAAAAGCAAGAAGTATAGGCTTTAGTTTCAGAAGTTTGGGTCATTATATCACCACTTCATTGACATTACTTCTTGGTCCACTTTGACCCAGAGAACCTGTGGGATTCTATGGGTCAATTTGATCTGTTTGGAAATTATTTCTATTTGATAAGAATAGTTGATTACATATAACTTTGTACATATTAATTGTATTGATAATACTTTCTTGAAGCCATAGTTGTTTAGTAAGGATTATTATTATTAATTACTTAAAGCCATAAAACTGCATGCAAGCAAATAATTATTACTACTAGGATATTAATAGCTACTTGAAACCATTTAATAGTGTATGAACTATAAATATTAGAATATAATACTAGAAACTATAAAACTGTTTTCAAATTATTAATATTAGATTAGAAGACTTGACATCATATAATTGTGTGTCAGCAAATGATTATAGACGAATAAAGAAAAGCGCAATTTTAAAAAAATGGAACATTAAAAGTATGACTATGATTGTAATTAAAAATATAGAAATGAATCCCATTTTGGCATTAAATAACCCGTGTTGATATGCCGTTAAATAAATAAACCAAACCTTACAGGAACATTTCAGCCAACTTCCTTACACGGATAAAAAAGTGTTTCTTTATTTCTGTTCCATTACGTTACTAAATCAATTATTCAATTTAATGTTGCATAGTAATATTTTGTCTAAGTTGAAATAGTTTCTAATTAGAAATATATGTTCATATCCGCCCAGACTAATAGCTGATCCCAAAAACTTCCGTTCTAGCTGAGATATGTAAGGATTTCCGTAGACACTGGATATTTCTTTCAGGCTGAGTTTCATAATAATCCCAAATAAAGAGACGGAGGTTTTATTTTAATAATGAATTTTTCTCCCTCAAGAAGGGAGTACCAGACAAATGTTTAGGGAATGTCAAATGATCTTTTCCTAAATTTATGAGGAGTGCAATTTCATTTCTATTTGTTTGAACCTAATGTGCATATCTGTCTGTCCAAACCGATAAATAGCTAAGAAAACTCACAATAGATTTTTTAAATCTTCCTAACAAATTGCAAACTCTGTAAAGGGAAATGCTGAATCAATTTATTAATATATATTAGCGTAGTAATCAACACTGTTGGTACTAAACGTCTTAAATGAACATGGAACAAAGATATGGTAGTGAGAAAACCGAGAAGGACGCAAATTAGGTTTAGTTTATTAATAACTTTAGCGAATAATCTTTGGTCTAACTTAACAGAGCAATAACTATTTTTGTTGTTAGTCTGATGTTGCAGGGTTTCGAGGTAAGTTAGCGGATACAAAGACAAGATGAAGAAATAATATATAAGTTCAAAGTCAAAGTCAGACACGCAGTCACAGAAAAATACTACTCACTTTAAAATTGCAGTTGCTATATTCCTCTGGACAGGTCTCAACAACAGGAAGACGTGAAGTGGTATTTTGAATTCATGAAAGAAAGATATAATGTTCTATAAACTATGGTTAAACCCCAAATCCTTGTCCCGAAAATAAAGCCATTCCTCATAGATCTATCTAAAATCCTCAACTCTCGTGTGACGGTTTTTCGCAACCACCGACTAGTTCTCGTGGTTAAACCTTTGTTAAATATTTCCCATTCAGGAACCATGTTCACTGCTGATCGAAGTTGAATACCTCATTACTCCAGACAAGATAAAATCAGGGAATCTCACCATGATTATTGGGTCAAAACAAATCTGTGTTCTAACAAATATATTATATATATATATATATATATATATATATATATATATATATATATATAAATTTAATTTTAAGATTTAGATGTAAACGAAGGCACGTCATTCTGTAATGAAGACATGGTCCAAATAATTTTTATCCTCATATATCGTGTATTGGAAAGAGAAAGTAAGAGAGAACTAGTCAGATGGAAGTTAGAAAGTTGAATCATTTCCCTTGGTATAAATATTAACGAATATATATATATATATATATATATATATATATATATATATATATATATGTTGTGTGTGTGTGTG
Source organism: Doryteuthis pealeii (assembly GCA_023376005.1). NCBI lineage: Eukaryota > Metazoa > Mollusca > Cephalopoda > Myopsida > Loliginidae > Doryteuthis > Doryteuthis pealeii. The sequence continues at coordinate 101,877,721 of CM042155.1, forward strand.
TGTGTGTGTGTGAGAGAGAGAGAGAGAGAGAGAGAGTGTGTGTGTGTGTGTGTGTGTGTGTGTGTGTGTGAGCAAATGAACTTTAAAGTTAGATGAATATGTGTAGCAATCAATCGTGTCGTAATTATAATGCTGTTCTTGTATCTAAACCGACAAGTAATGTTTTGTTCAGCACAAGGTCTCTGCTGTAATTTTATAGGCTTATTTTGTAGTTAAAAGTCGTATTTTTTCTGTGCTTACCGATCAGAAAGGAATCAATCTTCGACGTATATATATATATATATATATATATATATATAATATATATATTATGTTCCGTAAGAAAACACGAAAGAAGACACATGTCGGACGTGTCGCGAACATAGCTTAACATTGGAATGATTTAGCTATCAATAAGCCAAAGATGTAACACGGTACGTGCGAGCTAGAATAAAAAAAAACATTGTGATAGAAACTGCAGCTCTAATGAAGGAATTGGAAGGGTGTTTGTTGTGGTGGTTGGGAAGTAAGATGTTTGTGGGGAAATTAATCGATTAGGAAACTTTTATGTACGTGTTTCGAACGGACGTGTAACCTATGTCGATTGATATCTGCACATTACTACCAAAGAAAGAAATAAAAAGTGACTACATGGAAATTGAGGTCTCAGAGCAAAGCTAATCAATGATTTCATTAAGAATCTCTCTCTCTCTCTCTCTCTCTCTCTCTCTCTCTCTCTCTCTCTCTCTCTCTCTCTCTCTCTCTCTCTATATATATATATATATATATATATATATATATGCGCGTGTCTATGTATGTATATGCCTCTCTCTATGCGCATCTAAAATATACAGAAATATTCATATGTTGATCTACATGTACCAATATCTGGATATAAATATACATATATATTTATGTAGACTTACAATTTATATGAATTTTTTCTGTCTGTCAGTGCGGGTGTGTATGTGAAGATGTACGTAAGAATATGTGTGCGTAAGGAGTGTCTTTGCTTGTGTTTATGTACGTGCATATTGCCTAAAACCGAGTGGCCAAAGATAGATAGAGTTTATGTAATATGAGTTATTGTTTTTGACACTACTCATCTGTAAGGATAGCATAATGAACTGTTCATTTTTTCTAAATATCTAATATAGATTATTTTATTAGATTGAGAAGTAATGCATGTATTTAGACATGTATGTATTTACACATCAGTGATGGGCAGGATGTTACACAAGGTCAATTTTAGGAATTCCGAGTTTTGATTTTATTAGAAAACCAAGACCGAAAAGTAAAGTATATTTAATTATTTAGTGATATATGGGGAAAGAACAAACTTCATTATATATATATATGTGTATGTGTGTGTGTGTGTGTGTGTGTTAATGTATGAGTAGTATCTTACCGGTGGGTACGAGTAAAAGATAAGTCCCATTCCAACGGGCATGTATTGTACCAACTGAGATTAATCGAAAACTCGATTAATTCAATGGATATAACCCTGACAAATCAGACGATGAAACTCGAGTAGGTTACTTTTATCCATTATATATATATATATATATATATATATATATAGTTAGTTAGTTACAAAAGTGCACAAATAAAATCAACATCTGTAATGAAACTAATAATTTATCTTAGAAAACCTAAACTTTACATCATCAGCCATCACAAAAAGAGTGTATACCAATTGCTTAACTATTCATTTCCCATTTAACAACATTTGAATTGGAAAACACTTACTCATATAAATGTGTAAATCATACTTGGTGGTATCGGTAAATTGCCACAATTTAAGATTATTAATTTTGAACATACACTTTGTTACTTTCAGCTTTTTTTTCTACTGAGCAGTAAACTAGAGACATTTGGGTAATGTGTGCGAGAAGAGTAGCACAATGACGCAATGCACACCCCAAGAAACTTTTGAAAATGCATGCTGTACTGTTTGGCATTCCGCCCGCAGAAATTTTCACTGTCAATCTGAGGACATTGCAGGTTTTCAGAAAAGAGTCCAATGCAGATTACGAAAGTACGAATTAAGAAATCTGACTCTGATCCTTTTGATGAGAAAGAATTCGCAAATTTCTCGGTTAGATCTTGGTTAAGATTGACAATGATCCTAGAAAGTCAATGAGGTCCATGGAATGAGGGCATGGAAGTGTCTGAGGTTCTTATAAGGCAGGTAGTGCATGAAGATATTTGGAATATTTCACTCAAGATAAGAAAGGGACATCTTTCTCGCAGGCCATGAAGGACAAAAGAAAAGACCGCACACTAAACTCAAGCATAACCTTCGACCAAAAATGTTTTGTTTTTTCTTAAATGAGAAAGATTTCTGCACGTATCAATGAACGCACTGAGAAGCCGTTGGCTTGCTCTGACTAAACACACACACTCTCTCTCTCTCTCTCTCTCTCTCTCTCTCTCTCTCTCTCTCTCTCTCTCTCTCTCTCTATATATATATATATATATATATATAATATGTATGTGTATGTATGTATGTATGTATGTATGTATGTATGTATATATGTATGTATATATATTATATGTATATAATGCATATGTATATATATATGTATGTATATATATATATATATATGTATATATATATATATATATATATGTATATGTATATATATGTGTATATATATATATGTATATATATATGTATATATATATATGTGTGTGTGTGTGTGTGTGTGTGTGTGTGTGTGTGTGTAGTCAGGTCGCCCAAAGCGCTACGGTACTATGCAATCCAGTACTACCTGTTTCATAGTCGGGTCATCGGCGACTAAACCGGTACCCCACCAAGCCTATCTGGTGAGGAGAGTGACTAGACATCCAGCAGGACGAAAAACCAAACTTATCAAAGGGCGCATGAAGCCTTTCGCTCAACGGCCATCTAGCAAATAACATACGCGGGGACGTAGAAATACATGGATTGGAATCCAGACGCGTAGCAAAACCACCGGGAGAGATGCATTCCTCAGCCTTGTCAAGGCAAGTGTCTAGGAGAAGGAAAACTCCAAAATTTAACCTGCGGCGGCTGCTGCAACCAATGATGTCGACTTGTTCTTTTTGGTTCAGTGTGGCAGTCGCTCAGAGAGTGGGTTTGGTTCAGTGCAAAGCCTTTCCTCACTTAAAAAAGCATCAGGCACAGGCATTGCTTGATATGCAATACATGTCTTATCATTTCTGTGTCCTTGATAAAACAAAGGCTGGCTGTAGCTTAGAACGGCAAATCAAACAATGAATTTTAATAAAGATAGAAACGTCAATGACAATAAAGTCTCTGGAAATATCAGAGTCTTGTCCGGCAGATGTCTCAGGGTCCCGCAGCTTGGGCCCGGTCGTTATGCTGCAACTGCGAGGAAATGTATGCCAATGAATATTGGCTGTTGGAATGTATGGACGTTGCTTGACTTGCCGTCGACAATCACACGTCCGGAACGTAGATCTGTTCTTGTATCAAGGGAACTTCAGCGTTATGATTTAGATATAGTTGCATTATCTGAGATGAGGCTGTCTGGGGTCTACACCTTTTTCTGGAGTGGTAAGGCAGAGGGATGTAGAAGGGAATTTGGTGTGGCGTTCGCTGTGAGGATTACACTTCTCTCAAGCCTGGAAGAACTTCCGTGTGGAGTTTGTGATCGGATCATAACTATGAGGTTACCTCTGATAAATTATCGCTTTGTTACCCTTGTGAGCGTGTATGCAATTACTATGGATGCAACAGAAGATGAAAAAGTGTCTTTCTACCTTGCGTTACGGGAAGTAGTTAGACGGATCAGGTGTGACTGTCCCCAAGCAACATTCTAAAGAATGATGTTGTGAAGCAAGAATTGGTCAAGGAGATGGAAGAATTGGACTGTGAAAACACGTGGGATTCTTTTAAGATGTCTGTTTATGGGGTGTGTGAGAAAGTATTGGGGAATTGCAAGCATAAACATCAGGATTGGTTCGATGAAAATGATATTGAAATTCAGGCACTACTGGAATTCAAAGGCTAAGTCCCTACATGCTTATCTCAAGGTGGTCTAACAGAAGATGAGCAAGATCGATTGATGACAGATTTTAAGGCAATCAAAAGGGACGTGCAGAGGAAGCTTCGAAACATGGTGGTGTCGGAAGGCTGATGAAATACAACTTGCCTACGACACCAATAACACCAAGGTTTGTACAACTTACTGCGTGTGGTGTATGGACCATCCAGCTCACCTATCGCCCCACAACGCTCAAATAATGGTCAGAAACTTCTTCGAGATCCTTCCAATATTCTTCAGGGAGCATTTTGACAAGCTTCTGAATAGGCTTTCTGAGGTTGAACAGTTCATTCACTCTATCCCCTGTAACTCGGTCAAGGATATCTTGGCAGATGTCCCCTCCCTCTCGGATGTTAAACCAGCTGTTTATAAGATGAACTCTGGAAAGTCACCTGGCATGGATCGGCTATATGCAGAGATAATCAAGTGTGTGGCCGCAATATGATGCAGCGTTTGACGTACTTGTTGCAGACAGCCTGGCGTGATTAGTATGTTCCATAGGATTGATGGAATGCATTAATGGTGGTGCTATACAAGGGACAGGGTGCAAAAGATGATTGTGGAAATTATCGGGGCATCTCATTGCTTTCAGTTGTTGGCAAGGTGCAATGCCGAATCATGCTTGATAGAATGCTAATGATGTTTTAGTCACAGTGTGGTTTTAGTCACAGTGTGGTTTTAGAAGTGGCCGTGGGACGGTAGATATGATCTTTACAGCCAGGCATTTACAATAGAAATGTGTAGAACAGCACATGGGATTGTATCAGGTGTTCATTGATTTAACAAAGGCATTTGATACCGTAAATTTGGGAGATTCTTAAAAAGCTTGGTTGACCTGACAAGTTCATATCTATTCTAAAGCTCTTCCATGATTATATGAAAGCTGTGGTCAACATTGGAGGGAAACTGGCAGATCCTATTTCAGTGGAAAATGGTGTTAAGCAAGGGGATATTCCAGCACACACACTCTTTGCTTTTACTTCGCTAAGGTGTTTAGAATGGCATTCAATGATTGTTCTGATTGTGTGTATATTCGATATAGAACTACTGGGAAGATTTTCAACACACCAAGGTATTCACTAACACGGTTCGTGACTTGCTCTACGCAGATGATTGTGATCTTGTGGCTTATACACGGACTAATATGCAGCGCCTCATGGACGCCTTTGAAGCTGCTTGTAGTTCATTGGGACTTACAATTAGTTTGAAAAAGACTGTTCTAATGTATCAACCGGCACCAGGTGAATCATACTGTGAACCGGCTATCTATGTCTATGGACAGAAGTTAGCGTTTGTAGATAAGTTTGTATACCTGGGTAGCACACTAAATATGACTGGTACCCTTGATGATGAAGTTGTTTAAGGATCAGTAAGGCAAGTGATGCCTTTGAAAAATTAGACAGAAGGTTGTGGAGTTGTCGTAGAATATCAGTTACAACTAAAGTCAAGGTCTATGTTGTATGTGTTTTATCTGTTCTCCTCTATGTTTGCGAGACTTGGACCACGTACAGGAAACAATGAAACATCTCGAGCGCTTTCACCAGCAGTGCCTACGACAAATATTAGGGGTCCGTTGGCAAATGTACATCAGTGACATTGAGGTTCTAGAACGAACCAAATGTCAAAGTATAGAATCTATTATAACCAAGCAGAGATTGAGGTGGAGTGGGCATTTAGTAAGGATGGACGATGGGCGACTTCCTAAACAACTGTTTTATAGCGAACTTGTAAACGGAAACCGTTTAGCTCAAAAGCATGAGAAGTTACAAGGATTGCCTGAAGTCGACCTTGAAAAAGTGTAGCATCAACGAGAAAACCTAGGAGAGTAAAGCTTTGGACCGTGGGAAGTGGAGAAAAACTTGCTGGAAGGCACAAAGAAATTTGAGACAAACCGTAGGCAACATGAACGATTAAATCGAGATGTTCAACGCAAGGGAAACGTTAATAAAACAGACGACCAAGGGCTTCAAATCGGTCTCCTATGAACAATGCGGAAGGCCGTGTCTGAGCAGAGCTGGCCTATTGAATCACCGAAATGGACCAATAAAATATCCTATGCGTCCTGAAATAACTTGTGAATGTGGGAAGATGTGCAAGACTTTAGCTAGACTAAAAATCCATATTCACACAGCTTACCGTTGAACTTGTTTAACTTTTTGAAGCTCATCGTTGTATTCTTTGAACTTCTGAACTTTATTTTATTTCATTTTTTAAATTTATTTATTTATATATTTATTTATTTGTTTTTATCAAGCAATGGCAATACTAGAACACGAGTTTGCTGCCACCATATATATATATATATATATATATATATATATATATATATATATATATATATATATGTATATATATATGTATGTATATATATATGTATGTATATATATGTGTGTGTATATGTATGCATGTATATATATATATATGTGTATATGTATGCATGTATATATATGTATATAAATATATATGTATGTATATATATATGTAGGTATATATATATATGTATGCATGTATATATATATATATGTATGTATATGTATGCATGTATATATATATAAATATATATGTATGTATGTATATATATGTAGGTATATATATATATGTATATATATATGTTTGTATATATGTATGTATGCATGTATATATATATATTATATATATATTATATATATATATATATATAATGTATGTATAGGAGTAAATATGGAAATAAATCCGATAAATAAAGAAATTTAAAAAATTATGTGTTCCAAAATTAAGATGAATTTATTTATGGACGCTTAAACCTTTCGGTTGATTTAAACCTTCATCAGGATTGATTATGGGATGACAAATTGTTTTGTGAATGACAGGAGTTAGAAAATTCTTTTAACTGCTGTCATTTACAAAACATCTATCAATTTCTTCATCCCATAATCAATCCTGATAAAGGTTTAAATAAAGCGAAACGTTTAAGCGTCGATGAATAAATTCATCTTATATTTATTATTTCTTCATATATATATATATATATATATATATTATATATAGAGAGAGAGAGAGAGAGTGAGAGAGAGCGAGAGAGAGAGAGAGAGAGCGTGAGAGAGAAAGATTGAGATGGAAATGTAGGTTTAAAGAGAGAGATGGTGAGGGGTAAAATAATAATAGTACTCTGAAAATTGTGTCAATGACCTGCGAAAGTGAACCATAAATATAACAAATTCTATACTCATGGAAGTTAAACGTAAATTATATACGATGTATTCATCTCCTCCCAACAGAATGCAGTTTACATTTTTCATATAGTATGAAATGCACTTGAATTCGTAGCCATGCACTTTGTCAACTATCATGAAATGAAGGAATGAGATATATTGTGTAGTGACTGAAAACAGTAGGAAGAACATGTTTCTTACCTTTACCCTTGACATTACGCTATAGAATAGATCGATTGTCTCAGAAATCAAATTATATCATGTTTAAAAACCAGAGGCAAGAAATTTACTTTTACCACACAAGTACAATAATGCAATAGCGAAAATATTGAAATTCACAAAAAACATTTCACATCGTCTCATGTCAATTCGATGGGGGTTGATAATTTAATTGATGCAAAGGTTAGGGTTGAAATATATATGCCGCAAAAAAACAGACGCTCTCCTTCATTCCTTACTTCCTTCCTTCCTTCTGTCCCCACTCTCTCTATTTCTCTCTCTCTCTCTCTCTCTCTCTATCTATCTCTATCTCTATCTCTCTATCTATCTCTCTATCTCTATTCTCTCTCTCTCTCCTTTTTATATGATGACAAAATGTCGACCGTAACACGTGCACGAGGTACATGAAAATTACATTGTTAAAGTTGGTAATACACAGTAGACGAAAGAATAAGAAAAATCGGAAGTGAGTGATTCTTCCTGTTTATTTAATTCTTTTTAACATCACCTAATTTATAATTGTCAATAGCCCGGATCTTGATATAGGGAAACAAATACATCGGTTGATAGTTTGGTTGTTGGTTGGTGGGTGTTTTTTCGGCATGCTAAACGTTTGATTATTTATTGTCAACTCAGTCTTCTTTTGGATTTCAATCAAGTAATTATCTACTGACGATAACGATTAATGAACAAATATAGATTTAAGTAACTATTCAAGTAATAACGCTGCTTTGTCGATACTTGAAACTCAAAAAACAAGTTGTCACTTGATCTCCTGTAGTGAATTATTTTAATAAATCATGCCTACCTTTTGTGCATATTTCACTGTCTCCCGTTGAAAGGAGGAAAGTAATTGTATTTTATAAAATTCATAAGAGCCCTAAGATTAGTTCCATACCGACATTCGTCAGAATACTAACTATCAAAAACCTCAATATCACTTTCTAGTCGCGTTTCAAATCAAGGTCAGCTTGGACACTTACACCATAGGTGGTGGGGGTTGATGGTGGGTAGTCATTGTATAACACTAGAAAATATTCCTATTTAATAATGATATTTGTTTGAATACATATATATGCTTTCAATTGTTCCTGTCTAATACAATTAACTTGCACGCAATTATATGTTTTCATGTATTCCTATCTTATTCAAATAAATTGCCTACATACTATACCTATCCAATACTAAAAATGTTCAACAAGATATGGCACCCTAATAGGTACTATAATTCCGGGTCGGATTGGAACAGGGAACTATGTCAATAAATGAGTGATCCCACTCTACCCAAAATTTCAGAACTGAAACATCATCAACTGATATATATATATTAAAAACCGAACACGCGCAGGCGCACACGCGTGCAGACAAACACAGACACACACATACAGAGGTAATCAAAAAAGTTACAGCGCATATTTGCCGGTTGTTTTCTTCAGTGTTCATAGTTTATGAATGTCCGTAATGTGCAACATTTTTCTAATGCAGTGCAGGTGCAGACCATTTTTTTCTCTTTACTTTGGATTTAATGAAAGCATCTGACACGTTTCAAATGGATCAACCTAATTCCTCATTCTGCCATTAGCACTGTTTACGAAGGTAATATTCGAATAGCACATTTTCAATTGAAAATATTCTGGAACCAAACAATGCATAATTTCACCTCCCAAAATTTTTTTTAAGCCTACGGGTTGTTTCCGCTGATTTTGTTCCAATTTGAATTCGTACCCTATTTAAACTCACACAATCACCATTTTCAACGAAATGTTTAAGAACAGGATGAAGAAAAAGTAGAAATGGATGAAGTGAGTGAATGGCATGAGAAGATAAAAAGAAATGAAAAACAATGAGCAAAACGGCTCCTCGACAGGGTTTTCGTGGAGCACCACGACTTCCACCCCCTATTCGGGCCACTTAACTGGCGGGTAGAGGCGCCCACGCGCGTCGACCTTGACACATGGCACCCGTTGCTCAGCGCCTCTCTTGGGCGTGTTCGTCCAGTAGCGAACGGTCGACTCTGAACTGGTACAGACCGGGGGGATCCGACTGTCTAATTAAAACAAAGCATTATGTGGCCGGTCGATCCGTACAGACACAGTATGATTTCTGCCCAGTGCTCTGAATGTCATAGTGAAGAAATATATATATATATATATATATATATATATATATATATATATATATATATATATTCTTTCACGCATACCAATTATCTGTTATGTCTATAATTAAACCGCAAAGAGTATTTGAACTCAATCTATTAGAAAGAACAACCTCAATGGTTTTGATACTGACGCGGCAGCAGAATATCACATAGTATTAAAAAAAATCCAATATGTGTATCGGTTGAATAATCCAATGCAATAGATCATTTTGCCCACACCAACCAACCCATCGTCTATAAAAATTAGCCTGAGGTTAATTAGGCGTAAACCGACATAAATGTAAAACTGGATTTTTTCATCGTAATTTCTCGGCTTTTTATTGAGGAAAGAAAAAGGGACTCATTGCTTAGATTTATTTTTACCGGGTGCAATCACACCATATAAATCTCAAACGTGGAGACAGGGCTGAAACAAATTTACATTGGTTTACATTTGATCATAAAACGTAAAATAAGTTGAGTTATGTTGGGAGAAGTAGAGACAAATACAGAGACAGAGACAGAGATTATAAAAGAATAGTAAGGACGACAGAAAATACTTTTTTTCTCCCTTCAAAGATCATCGGACATAAATCCACAATTGAATGGCATGTAAAGAAGAAGAGTCGCGGAAACGAAAGAGAATAAATGTCAGGTTGAGTACCGAAATGTTTGAAGCGATTGGATCTTGCTGAGAGAAGTAATCAACGGATACAACACAGATTCACTTGGGATGGCATTTGCGTTTCAGCAATTATTTACACGACAGTTGGGATTGATGTGATCCGATCTAGTGAAGTTGCTGATATTCACAGACTATACACACATACACACACACGCACACACACACACACATACACACACACACACATACAGACATATATGTGTGTATATATATATATATATATATATATATACTGAGACCTCGGATGCATGACGATGGGTAGAAAACTAATTTTGCAGACCATGACAACTGTACATTTGTTTTCTGCGAGAGGGTCAATTACATGTTCTGCTTCGCTATGCTAAGATAACGAAATATGTTGATTCTAGTTGATATTTGCATAAGTTGAATAGAGTGATATGCCCCTGGGTCTAGGCGGAAAAAATTTATCTGCCCTTGACCATATACAATATAAATAGAGCCATGGTGGTAGCCATTTGCAATTCTACTCTTGACATCTGAACAACACCGACCACCTCTTTCGTACTTTATATGGCGCTGCGATGAGATTTTTTACTTCAAACATCAAAAAGTTGATAAAAGTGGACACCACAAATAACCATAGACCAATTTGGATCTTTTGAGGTAAGTTGTGAAACTACAAGAAAACATCACTCAGGAAGGAAAGGCCAAACACGTTCCATATTATGAAACCGGAAAGACCCTCGATTGGACTTGACTACAACAATCTGAGACATTATTTTAATATACAGTCCAGTTGAGAATATTCAAGTCTAAAATGTAACTTTAATATTCAACAAACTTTTAACTCATAGTAAATTACAGCCCAAATGCATTTTCCAGAATGACGATTATTGATTATTATATAGACGTTGTTTCGGATTATTAGCGTTCCTTCCGAAATCAAAATTTTCAAAAACATCATATATATATATGTGTATATATATATATATATATATATATATATATATATATATATATATATATATATATTGACTTCAGTAATAGGTATATTTACCCGGGTACATCCTGTGAGTGCACTATATTTATATTGATGACACACTAATTCCCACCGGAAGACGTGTACATATATCAGTTCATATCGTACAATCATATTTCAATCAACAATAAAACTGATAAAAGGACTTGCTCGAGGCTTTGCGGTTTTTTCTTTGATACTATTAGATGAAAACGATACAAACTCCATAGAGGTTTCGACTTCGTAATTCATATTTAATGATCACTATTTTGAATATCTCTTGAAATAAATACTTTTTCACATGATTTTTCTATTGCTAAGATTTAACTAAGCTTTAAGGGATTGATAATTCTTCGCGTACATTTTTCGTTATATGTCTGTTGATTATATTTACTAATTCCTAACCGTAAACTCTACACATAATGATAAGTGGCATTGCCATAAAAGCAGGAAGTTATAACATTTTGGTTCAGCGTTACGAGATAACCTTAAAAGCGACAGTAATTCAAGTCTATGTAAATATTCTCATTCCCAATTTAAAAGAAGACTGGATCTGAAATGTCGTTTTAGCTGAATATTCAGATAATGAATTCCATACAGAAATCCACAGGCATTAACACAAGCATACATGTAAATATATTTCTGTGTTTATGTGTGTGTACAATATTACCCATAAATAAATTCACTACTCTAACGTTTTTAGAGAATTACATTTCTTCTAACACAACAGGGTTTCATCACTTTAGTAAAACGAAGAACATACCCTGGGTAAGAAATATCCAGCATCTGGTTGGGGCTACCATCCTGGAACCCGGAGGATTTTGGATTTAAGATTTTAAGGCAACAGGCAATCTATCACTGCTTTTTTTTCATACCAGTTCGGACCGTTTAAGGGTAAAATAAAACTATGCGGTAACATCTACAGATCGTCTAACTAGTTGAAATAGTTGCGTATTGTTATTTAAGCTGGAGGTCAGTGTTCGGATACATATTAAAAACAGTTCTCGTGTATTATACTGTTTTTGTTTTTGTTTTTTCACGTAGACCGTTCCTATAACAAGATTGACAAAAAGCTATTCATATATAAAGTACATTTTACATCTTATTCCTTCATGTCGTATTACATTTCTAAAGTACGAAAGTATCAAAGATGAAAGATGAATGGGAGGTTGTCTCTTGACCCGGACGTCATGAAGGAAAGGACACACATATTGTATCACAAAAAACAACCCTTATTTCGAAATTACTTTTCTTCTCATGTTATATTTATAATTGTTTGTTTTATTAGTCGGAGAAGGGGTTAGTGGCTTGGTTATTTATAAGAATATTCTCTTAGTGTGGCAGTTTAGATCATAATTTAGTTGGTTGTTTTTTGTTTCTCTTTGCACCTCGAACAAACTCTCAACTATTTGAATCCACGAGGCTTATTCAATAAATAAGGGGAAATTTTTGAATGAAGCAAACAATTTTTTTCAGAGTTTTTCCCATAAAAGTAAACTCTGCATTGTTTGGAATTGATTTCAAACAAAGGATATTCCTAATCGCGCAAACATATTTGAGGCTCTTGAAAATAGCGGCAAATCCAGGTTTTAACAGAGATCTATCGTCAAAGGTTAGGTGGTTCAGAACGGCAAATCATGGGAAATTTACGGAAAAATGTTAGATGTGTACACAGAAGCATTATCTAGTCATAAGATGTTTACAAATGGGTTAAACAAGGTTTTGTCACTACGAGCCTCAGTTGAAAAGACAGTCCATTCAGTGAACAAACATTGACTCTAGGCTAAAGAAGAAAGTTCTTAGGGCAGCAATCAGTAAAGAAGCCCATGCCGATAGTGTTCTGTGATATGAAAAGATCTATCACTACTGATTTTCCTTTTAAAAGGTGCAATTATAAACAGTGTTTCATATTGCCAACTCCTTGGGTAAAATTCACCTTATTTATTGAAATACCCTAATAAAACTTTTAAATACGGTAACTGCCCATAGTTAGTCAACCACCATCTATATGATCTCTAATGTTTTTCATGGCTGTTTTAGCGGAGATTGAACAATTAGTTAATTCCTAACATTTGACATATTATCGAGTAAAAACCTTGTCTGTGGAATTCATTTTACTTCTCAAATGTTTCGATCTTGTGTCTTCCTTTCTTCCTTGTCACATATTAGTTGATCATTTCTTTAGATTTGTTTGTTTGTATCTTTGTCACTCGTATCTTCAGAAGAAAAGATTTTTAAAATGATCATCAAATATATACATAATATAAGCAGGAACATAGATTAAAATCACTTGTCGTAACCTCGTGTTAAAAGCAACAATATTTAGGATAGTATTACCAAATAAAATACTGAATAGGAACAATTAGACATCCATAATTTTACAAGCAAGATTGTAATAGGAGAATACATTCCCTTTTTGATAAAATAATCGAAATCCCAACAGGAATAGTTGTTCCCTTTGACCTGTGCATTTACTTTCAAAAAAGGAATATTTAACCTACAATGGGGTCAAGAATAATTGGGCTCAGACTAAATCAACTAAGAATTGCATAATTGTTATGGTGCTTCAGATAAAACCACAAATATTATTACGGACCATGTGGATTGAAAAGGTAACACTTATAATGAAAGCTTGCCATGTGAGAACAGAAATTACCGTAAGTAATTTGAAACCCGAGCGCCAGACCGAACAATGCTTTGTAAATAACAACTAATAAACTCTAATGGTGTTCAATTATTGCCGTTTAGATATATCATCTTCATTGTTATTCAATCCTTTGATTAAAAGGAGATGTGCCCCGCCTTGCAAATTCTGCATAATTCAAACGGAGTGTTGAAATATTAGACTGAGAAGTAAAGTTCTAGCTTTTGCTTCATTTAGATAGTGTTACCTGCACTCGACTCATTAAAATCTTTATGACTTATTTAAAAGCCAACACACACTGGCATAATATCAGAGAAAATAAAGGGGGGTCTGCTAAAATGGGATTAAATGAGGTCTTCATTTTCATCGCTTTCGGGTTTGTATGATAGGTTCACAGGATCGATTCCTTTGAGAGAAGAATTTTTCCTGGGGTAATATTCCACTAATCCATTCCAATTGAAGCACTCTGTCGACAACCCTCAAAGCAATAAATGGCTTTCGATGGTACAATTCCCCTATTAATCAGTTATTGCATGTTCAGCCAAAGAAAATTATGTACACTTATATTAAATTATATATATATATATGTGTGTGTGTGTGTGTGTGTGTGTGGTATCTGTGTGTTTGCGTCTTCTGTGTGTGTGTGAGAGAGAGAGAGAGTGATATATATATATATATAGAGAGAGAGGGAGAGAGAGTGAGTGAATGGTTGTACCTGTGATATTATCTTCATCCGCAAACTCTGGAATGTCATATTAAGTGAAGAAACATAGATAAGGCCAAATAAATCATAACCTTCTAAATCCACACAAGAATACTTTTACAACTTCATCACGTCATCTATTTCAGAAATCCAATACTTTAATATCAGTTACTATAGTTCTATTTTAATTGTATCTACCAAATTCTGTATTCATTGTTTGTTTTAGGAAAAAGTAACTATACTTAAAACGCAAAAAGAGAAGGAAAACAAAATAGAACAAAGAATTAATGAACAAAACTGTCGTGAATTATACAAAAAAGCACTGATAGTTAGGGAAAAAAATTAAACTTGGCAGCTGGTAATATTGAGACCAGAATGAAAATTCACAACCCCGTTAATAATATTTTTTAAGGCCGACTTTTCTTACCATCATGAACTATAAAAATCTTTTTACGATAAACACGGAATATAGACTACCAAATCTTACGAGAAAGAAAATTCGAGGCATTGGAAATATCTTGAGGAGAACATTTGAATTAAATCAATTGAAAAGCAGAAAACTGATATCAACTTGTTCCATAATAATCGGACCAAAATTGTATGGAAAGGAAAATCATAAAGTTGGTGTTAAAATGTACGTTAGTTTTAAGTGTAACATTTCCTAACAAAAATTAAAATGCGAAGGAGTATATTGCTTTTTTAATTATGGTGTCTGCTAATGTATGTTTCTGAAAATGTTCATTCTTGTGCAAAGTTTTCACATAGCTGGTTAGATAGACGGGGACAAAGATAGATAGATAGATAAATAGATAGATATTCATGGGAGTAGACATATTTATGAAATGTACTCTTTTGTTTGAATTGTAATGGATATTAGAATATTAGATTGATACAAGTCATGTAACGTTGACAGCAGTTAAAATATTATTCGAAAATAAAAGACCGAGTATATAACATGCCAGCCATTTATATACAGGGAAAATTGAACTGATGTAAATAGTATTAAAACAGATATGTTTATTGTATATTTTATCTGTCTAACCTCGAAGATCGTTGGAGATTGTTCTGGAAATCTCTCAGTTATGATATTGATTTATATTCATAAAATATCGACAAATTGGCAATCGATTTTTATGGATTATGACGCCTTTCATTAAGTCATAGTTGTTAACAAGATAAACATTATTGAATTTATAATTTTTCTTGGGTTAATCAATGACAGTTCTAGCAGATATGAATTCGTTCAAAAATCAACTGTACGTTATCAACTAGCATTTTAAAAAAACTCAAGCAGAGAATTACTTGTGAATCTTGAGTTCAATCCTGAGCAAGTTTATCAATATGTTCCGGAGTATGTCAGATGCGCCTGCTAGAGATATACAGTGTGATCGAAATTAAAGATGAGGGTGCGTAGCGATATCTTCAGATCATTCATTCACGGGTGTTAGCAGACGTTATATGAGATTGAATCCAAAGTGATGAGGATTCAGGATGGGACCGCTGATTCTTTAGATTCAAGTGAGACTAATGATGCAAGCATACTAGTATCAAAGGAGAGATAAGTCTAGGTATTGTTGCGCACTGTGGTTAAATTATAACATGCAGCTGGCTAGATAGTATGAGCCTGATTGTGTAGTAAGTAGTCCTTGGGGTACGGATGGGCCGGTGGAGTCAGCGCGCGGCGATATTAAGATAACTATGACTGAAGAATTTCAACTATGGTCAATGTCGTCGGACGTGCTTTACAGAAAGTAGTGGAGAGGTTTGGTAGTTTGAGTCTGATGAGGGAAGGCAGTGTGTCTGTTGGAGCTAGGCCAGGGATCGGGAAGGGTGGGGTGGATCTGTAGGAATGACGAGGGCGCCTTAGGCTGGTCGTAAGATAGAACATATGAGTACTGAAGTGTTCGAGCGAGAGTAGCATTATTATCAGGAGGTTTCATGGTGATCGCAACCACGAGTCAGTTGGAGGATGGAGTCGAACGTATATATGTGAAGTGATGCAGGTGGTTGTGGCCGGCTATCAGTCAAGCATGAAGTAGCAGTTGGCAATTGTCTTGGAGAGTGCTGATATGCTAGCAGACGCCGAGGAATAAGTGTGCAAAACACGTCAAATAAAATCGAAGATCAACCGATGTGGTTACGGTCATGAGTGGTCGGAGGCAGTTTGCATTACTTAGTACCCCAGCTGCTATCTAATCTCGGAAGTTGTGTAAATTGAGTTGGCGTCAGTGATTGAATCTCTGGTGTTGCTATACGAACGTAATCAGGGCGGAAGTAATGTAAACGGAAGTGGCGCAGAGCATACTATCTGTTAACAGGTTGGTTTGTGAAATGTGCAGGAGTGATGGATAGTATATGTATGCTTAAAGTCATTGATCTGGTAGCGAGGAGATGTGGTTGGAAGGGCTATTTGGGAGCGTGGTCGAAGGATGGAAGGCTGAAGAAAAAATCAGCTGTACGGTAGGGAAGTTGTCATATACAAAGCGACGGTGTGTTATTTTGTGCTATGCATCAGGGAACAGGCGCACCTAGCGCCGACCTAGAGAAACTAGGACAGTCGAGTAGATCCGGCTAGTTTGAGGGATACTGAGGATCTTAGAAAGATTTAATGCAGATAGACAGGTGACATTAGATCGTTAGTGTGGAATGTCAGGCATGAGCTGAAGAGGCAGAAGTCTGAGCTGGAAGGGATGCAGAGAGTATTCAAGGCGCGTTTTTGTACGAGAGTCACCAGGGTAGCTTTGTAGTGTATAATAGGATTGCAGGTAAGACGAGTGGAGGATATAATGATTTGGCGCGAGAAGTAGGGAACGAGAGATTAGGGCGACTATAAGTTGGGAAGGAACAATGCTATATGAGCGATACTCGACGTTAGGCACTAGCATGTGATTGGCGGGAAATTAATTGTGTGTTGAGAGGGAATCGGTATGATCTAGCGGTGGCGGTCGGTACAGACGTTATTAGCAGGGTAGATTGGTCGTGATCCTTCGCCTCGCAGAATAATCGTATAGGTGGAAGTCGATGGACAGGAGGTCGTTGAGCGATACGTTTTAGGAATGGATTGTTGGGCGACTGAGAAGACTGATAATTCGAGGTTTAATGTGCTGCTCATAACCGGACGAATGGAGTGAAAAGCTGAATGCATTGATGCTAACCATTGGAAGTCCATCGGTGTATCTGAATCGGTAAGAATGGACATTAAGCATAAGGATCGGCGTAACATCACTAGGCTATCGCACGTGAGGCCCAAGGGTGTTACCTAGTCATCAATGATTTGGAGGCGGTTTGAGGTGGACGCAGTACGGTGATTTGTACTCTTGTGTTGGTCCCGTTTGGGGATGAGGATTAAGGGAGACGAGAATAATAATACTTATAATTGAGAGTCTGAGATAAGTCAATATTAGCACAAGATGTGAGCAACTCGTGCTAAGTCGGTACATACCGACGAAGTTTTTCTCGTCGGCAATGACAGAAAGCCTATCTAGATAGATGCAGGGCTGGTAGTGTGCGCTTGGCTGATATGTGGGTGTTGACACTTCGCTGTCCATTGGGTTGGGGTGATTTCATAGGCAGGGTAGAGCATTTCAATGCAGCTGGGTGAGCTTCGCAGTAGTGAGTCGATAGCTGATTTTGACTCGCTGGGTCGATCATTGGTACTCGGATTATGGGAAACGAGCGTATGACCTGGACGTCCTTCAACTGTACGCAAGGCGGCGTATCATGTGAGTAAGGTAAGAAGGAAGGGATGGATAGTCGAAAAGAAAGAAGAAACCGAGTAGGAATAGGAAATATGAAGTCCAGTCTTTCGCAGTCACGGTAGAGATGATGCAATTATCACTAACGTAGTCGTTGTTATCTTAACGGATGTGTAAATAACTATGAGGTAGCATATGGATATGATCTGTACGTTGGTGTATTAGTAAGTATATGTGATGGAGGTTGTTCGGGCAGAATAGTGCTGGCATGCTGGTTTGAATAAAGATCTAATATACGATGCAGACTGGTGAGATTGATTGTATGTAATTCGAATGGACGGCTTAATGTACGAGGGTGACATGGAAGGCGTAGGCGCCGTTAGGAGTTCTCGAGCATGTTATGGGCTGGTCCATCTGTTGAGATAATTGCTTGGAAGTTTGCCTTGCGAGAATATCGCTAGTGATTTGCATGGAAGGGCAGGTGATGGCGGCCAGACTTATGAGAATGTGGTAGTATGCGAGTGTTTTAACAAGGGCGTTGTTGCAGATTTTAATTGCGTTGATTTGGTTGAAATTAGAGGTGGCGGGCATGAAGGAAGCCCTAGAGGATGATCTAGGTAGTGACTGGAGAGAAAGCAGCTGCCGTGAGGGGTATGTGAAGGGTGTTAGGCGACGCGAGTGGCAGGCTGAAGTGAGGATTAGAAATGGAAAGTCTATGGATAAGCATCAGTGCGTGAGGGAAGTGTGTATCGAGGACGGCGTGTTGTGTGTTAAGTAGATGCAGTTGCCGCAAGACCGGCGTACGAGAATTAGTGGAGGGTAACGAAATTAAGAGAGGCTGGTCGCGAGGGCATATGGCTGGTGGAGATTCGTAGTTTTCATGAAGCGTGATGGAGCAGAGGGTGGCGCAGTGATGGAGACAAGTGATCTGAAGGATAATAAAGCCGCAGCAGGTGCTTCGGCTATTCGTGGAGTTGATCTGGTGGCTGGTAGAGTCAGAATTAATGAATGTAAAATCCGTGTAAATTGATATTGTATAAGTTGGCGTCGGTGTCGTGTGTGTCAACTCATAGGACCGGTCTGTTGCTGGTGCAGTGCTGGAAGTCGTGCGGCATTAAGATCGGTCGACGAAGTTGGTGTATATGAGGAGAGTGTACGAAGGACGGGAGAGTGATCGTTGCGCATTTATGCGGAGGGGTCAGCGTGTCTTAACGAAGAGCGAAGTTAAATAGATATTGCTAGTGGGTGTTAGTAGGCATGTCAAATTCAATGTATATAAAGTGACTTAGGTATGAGTCGAATCAGTGCTGCAATTTGTGTCGAGTGATTAAGGATACGTCGGATCAGAGCAGTCGGTGCTACGTCGGGGGTGGCGTGTGTGTGGTCAGGTGGGCGTAGTCGAAGTCGTAGTTAAGCGATAGTCTAGTGGCATATGGTCAGTTTAGCCTGCGTTTTGAACCTGTGGGTGGATCAGAGCGTTCTATAGTGGGCGCTGTTATCGGTTAGCGGGATTTCTGACATGCTTGCTTGAAGATTGGTATCTAAATGATGAAGAGTGATAGCTATCTGGCGTATTAGTAGCAGCTGGACATCCTCGGTTCGTTGAGGTGCACTGTTGACAATTGTGATGTAGTATGGAATAACTCACGGTAGGTGTAGCGTCGGACAGCATGGACGCTGTTCCAGTGGCACTATGTTGGGCGTCTCGTTACGTCCAGTTGTCTTAATGAGATCAATGATATTTGCGTTTGTATAAGTTACAGCCCATCGTGGTACGAATGTCTTGGCGTAGATCGGACGCCGGCTAAGGATATAATGTGTATTAAGCCAGGGCTAAGTACAGGAGTCAGTAGGAGAGGTGAGAGGTGCGCTAGGTGGATAGCGTGAGAGACCGAGTTGTATTGCAGCGAAGTCAGTTATCGGTGTGATAGGATGCGCCGTTGATAGGGAGGTATTAGATGTTCGCGGAAAGACGGGATGAAGATAGCAGTATGTATTGAATGAGATGCGCGTGATCAATGTAGAGATGGAGTAAGTGGATTCTCTATCGGCTAAGTAGATGGAAGATGCTCTCTATCTGCATAAAAAGCCTGTAATGATTGAGATATCTATACGGGGAGGGACGTGAGAGGTACGAGTTGATGTACATGTATGGTGAGCGGGGCAAGCAGAGTAACGTTAGCAAAAAGCGGGGTGGAGGCGGGAGAGATCGCTAATAGGAACAAGTATATGTTTTAAAGACGTATACTATCCTTGAGGTTGCAAGATCAAATCGCATCCATGGATAGAGAGGCTGTGTGGCTGTAGCTTATTCTGTGCGTGAGCGGGCGGAGGTGACGGCAGAGTATCGCGTGTGACAATAGATATGCGCGGGGGTTTCAGAAGTGGGCGTCTGCTTCATTATAGCTGTATGGCGCTGCAGCCTGACGTATAAGACGAATCAGAGCGTGTATGTTAATTGTGATGGGCGTTTAGATACGTAGAAATGATATCCGATACGTATGATGAGTAACTGTGTGGCGGCTACGACTGTACGGCGGTCGATGTTGTGAGAGGTTGCCGCCAGAGAGGCTCGCCACGGTGATGATATGTCATGTCAGGCACGTGCACAGTAAATTTGAGTGTGAGTCAGAGCTTGTCTACGTAGCGTTAGTGATGATCCGCCGAGGTGGGGGGGTGGTAAGATACTAGACAGTGGAGAGTACGTCACGGATGTCAGATTTCTGAGCAAAGATGAGTGGTTAGGATGGTGATAGTGATTTATTGGGACACTGGGATGGGCGAGACTACGCGCATGTATCTCCAGTCGATGTCAACCATGACAAGGAGAAGAGTAGAAGTAGAAGCGAGTGCAATAGTTAGGTATGGTATACTTATGACTCAGGAGCCAAACGTAACGCGTATTAGAGACAATGCTCCACGGAAGATGCTAGCTGATAGCTCTGACCTCAGATATTCTATTTCTAATTGATTCAAGTAAGGGGGGAGACGTCGCAGTAAAGGACAGGTGCCGAGGTGGCGTATCGTGGCAGTCTTTAAAGAAATACGGTGAGGGAATATATATCTTGTAGCGCCAGAGATGAGCCGAGCCAATTGTGTGTGCAATAAACTGGGCGAGTCGTGTTCTTCCTGATGTGGCTTGCTGCGAGCTGAGATGTCGTAACAGATGAGCTGCATAGTGACTGGATTCAATGTGGAAGGCGCTTGTTGGCGTTGGCATGTAGGAGGTGTGTGTTCTGAAAGTTCTGGGCGAGGTGTTGGTGCAGTGCAGTGTTCCGGTCCTTGTCTATGGCTGGGGTCTGGCAGTCAAGTGTGTTGGCGGAGCCTCGCGGAATAGGGCCTAAAGACGAATTAATCTCCTTGATCTCTAGGACAGAGGTCAAAGGTCGAGGAGAGGGCGAGCTTGAAAGCGAGGGTAGATATAGGGAATGGACTTGTTAGTCCGGTCGAGGAGCTACAGTGTAGGGTTATCAGTGGCTGCATTGGCTGATATCTCGAGTGGACGGGTAACAAAGCCGGTGCGTGATCGACCCGGAGCACTTGGACTTATGAGCGGAGGTGCCGAGGTATCTGGGTGCTGAGGTGCAGACATTTGGCCGCCCGGAGACTGACGATCGTTTCTGGTTAGGTACTAGCGCAATGCTAATGAGTGTCAGGCAACGGCGACCGGATTGGTATTAGGGGTAGAAGGCGCACTTGTTTAGGGCCGAAGGTGTAGGGGTATCTCGATGAGCTGTCATAGTAGTCTAGCTAAGAACGGGCTGGTGTACGCACGTGAGTGGAAAATTGCGCGACCATCCTGAAGCAAAAAGAGTGGGAGTGGCAGTCTACGTTGCCAGGTGGGGGGTCCTAGATGATTTGGTGACATGAACCGAATTAGGTCACGCGTATGGAAGGTGCGCGGAGGTTGATGTATTGGAGAAGAAGGGTATGAGGTACGTCAAGCATATATGTTAATATATGGAAACCGCATATGAAGCGCAGAAATTGTAACATGCTGTGTAAGTTAGATAGAAGGAGATGGATGGAGAAAGATCTGGTGAATAGCAGTAGGTACGGGACGTGCACTGTTAGGTGGAAGGAATGCGCGAGTGAGTGGGTAGGCATGACTAGCGCTAATGTCGACTGCAGGGAGATATACTCTCAGTGACTGTGAATGCCTTGGAGACCTTTAGCATTAGTCGGTCTACATTGAACAGACGTGTGAGTGGACGGATAGCCAGAACAAAGCTTGTTTGGTCTTTGGGAATTGTTTGAGGGATGAGGTGGAGCTGGGTGTGACGAAAGAGAGTTCAATGAATATTATGCTGTAGCGTTTACTTCTGATAGATCGTAGGCGTGGACGACAGCGGACGTATTGTTCTCTATCATTCATTGTATTTGGTATAACACTTGAGCGATGGAAGACGGATTGTGGGCGAGATGATACTGGAGAGTACGCGCGAAGGGTGGACATGACCTGGTTGACTTTCCCGTGCGGCGCCCTTTCTTCAGATATCATCCTTGTTCGGGTAACTCGGGAACAGAAAAGGAATTAAAAAGAATGCTGGCACGCATTTCCATGTGTAGTTTCAACAGTTGTCTTAGGGTACATCGGTTGCCGGACAATTCCAGTGTGAGCTGAATGGAGGAGGGCGGGATGAATTGGCGTTTATGATCAGCGTTCTGTTTTAGCAGAATGGCTGCGTTGGGATACGGGAGTGGATACGCCGGATGTAGAATCACCTTTTTACATAGGCTAGGATGGGTGGTCATCAGGCCTACGGCATCAGGACATACGTGACCTTAGGGGTGTTCTGTTTCATGAGCATGATGGGTGGGGCGATGATCGGGTTACAAGAACGGGTAGTGTAAGATACTATGGCATCAATAGGCAGTAAGGTCCGACTTTAGGCTCGCGTAGTTGCAGAACTGGAGTGCCACTCGAATTCAAAGGCGAAGCAAGCGGTGCGCGGACTGCAGGGAAGGCTACGTATGCTAGTTTCCAATTCTACTGGTCCGTGAGACAACGTCTGTGGCACGGACCTGAGCCAGCGGCTTAAGGCCATAGGGTTGCGACTCACTGAGTCGTAAACTCGGTCGTGTAGTTACGAAGGCTATGAATCGGCTCTGAACAATGTGTGGTTAGGGAGAAGACTGCCGCAGCATAATGGGTAGGGGCATGTAAGGCTGACGCGCAGGGAGGATGTGCGTGGTGGGCGGGGCTGGTGTGAGTGCGGGTATGAGGAGAGGGTGGCAAAATCTGTGACCTTGGCGGAGCGATCATGGAGACAGCTAGATGGGGAGGATGTGATCGGGTCTTTCAGCGGATCTGTGGAGATGAGCATGGGCAACAGATGAAGCGCGGTAATAGGATGAACTTAAGCTCGGTAGCGGACGTGCGAAGATATGGCGTAAGGAGAGTCCCGGAGGCGGACCCGACAGAGATCGACACATACGAGCGAGTAGACGAAAGCAGTCAGATGGGAGGTTCATAGGTATATGACGTAGAGGACGCGGACGTCGGGGTACGCTGGGTTTCGAGATCTCGCAGATGTCGATCGACAGGAAGGCGGGTGAGCGCGGCAGAGTTAGCGTCCTGGACTAGAGCGACAATGACCGTGAGCTAAGGGCCTGAGCGGTAAAGTGATCGAGCAGCATATCAGTACTAGAAGATATGGGCTCAACAGAATGGGTCTGACAGATACTCAGTCTGTCATGGATGTTAAGTATAGGTAAGGATACTGTGCATGGGCAATCGGAGAATCAAAGGATGGCCGTCGCATCTTGCTCGTTATTCTATAAGAGAGCCGGACGTTCTGTGAGCAAACAACTTACATGTCGAGATTGGTTCTACATATAATATCGACAAGAGAGAGGGTCGGCTATGGAATCCCCATTATCCCCGGTGTTGGCCGATGGAATACTTTGAAGACATGGCCTTGGGATCTACACCATTAAAGCCATCGATGTGGCTTAGATACGTAGATGACACATTCATTCTCTGGCCCATCCGGAAGATGTTCAAATATTAATGGATCATGTGAACTCAATCTATCCATCTATACAGCTCACTATGGAGAAAGAACAAGACAACAAATTGTCCTTCCTAGATGTGTTAATAACTTGCACAGAGCAAGGATTCAGTTCATCCGTGTATCGTAAGCCTACCTTCACTAGACAGTATCTCAACTTCAATTCCCACCATCCATATAATGTAAAGAAAGGTATCGTCCGTTGCTTACAACATCGAGCAAAAGCCATCAGCAGTAATGAAGTATAACAGAATGAAATGGACAGCTTAAGAGAGACCCTCAGTCGTAACAATTATCCTGAGAGCATAACATGGGCTATGAGAAATCTGGATCGCAGGACAGAGGATGATACCCGAAAACTCACTACAGTCTGTCTGCCCTATGTGAAAGGCTTGGCTGAAAAGATTCAAAAGATATGTAATCCCTATGACATCAGGACAACATTCAGGAGTGACTCAACTCTTCGTAAACATCTCGTCCGAGTCAAGCCCCCAACAGAATACAACATGACCAAAAATTGTGTGTATTCCATCCCATGCAACTGTGGCAAAGAATACAAAGGTGAAACATGCCGCCCACTGAAAGTAAGACTAGAAGAACATCGTAAAGCAGTGGTCCGAGGAGAAATAGAAAAGTCGGGTATGGCTGACCATATATGGAATGAAAAGGGAAACCATCTGACCTTATGGGATGAAGTTAGAATAATAGATAGAGAAGAACATTGGACGAGAAGACGCCTCAAAGAATCAGCACATATGATAGGCTGTGCTGGGCTGTTAAGTAGACCTAGCATAGAAATGAATACAATATGGAAACCCATAATTAAGAAGGCTAGATCAGATTGAAAAAAAAAAACAACACAATATGAGTCTAAGTAAAAAATCATAATAAGTAAATAGGTAGAGATTCTAGCCAAATCAAGACATTAGGTTTATAAGTTCCCAAAATTCGCACTCAATTGGACACATGGTCTAGTGGATAAGGTAGTTAGGTTAATTCTAAGTGATAGTTATCTCTGTATCCCGAGTTCAATCCTGAGTAGAGGCAGTTGGAAAATAATTAACACAACTCCGGAATGAGAATAGGATACCCCCGTGGACTAAATAAAGGGTTAGGTTCAAAGTTCCGTAATGGCTCCCGATTACGACAAGAAAGTTCCCGAGTTCGAAAAGAAGGTTCCCGAGTCCGACAAGAAATACCCGGAGGGCATATCGGCCGAAACGTTGTATAAATAACAATGAAGATGGGGACAATAGTCCGAATAACACAGATAATACCAAAAATAATTTTTTTTTTAAATCACTGAAAATTTTGTATTACAGTTTTTATTTTAGGGATTTTTTTTTTTTTAATTGAAAATATTTTTAAAATGTAATCCTGAATTTTTGAGTGTTTTGAAATATTTTTATGTCATAATATTAACATTTTGTTATGTAGAATTCAGAATACGTTTTTTTTATAATAAATAAAAATCCCGTCTTCAAAAAATCTTTTGATATAATTATTCAGACTATTATCTTTATTGAAAAAAAAAGTTTTTTATCAGTTCTCATAAAATAAGCGGGGTGGGGAGACGTCGTAAAAAAATATTTCCCCTAACATATATACATATTTCCGACATATTTTCATTTGTCTGAAGTTGCACAACGGTCGTAAAATGAAAACGGAAAGTTTGTTGGTGGTCCCCATGACAGTTTAACTACAGTCTATGAATGAACTTTTTGCGAATTGGGTTACGGTCTACGGGATTAAGGTTGTTTTTAAATACATATTGCTTATAAAAAGCAACAAAAAAAACCAAATGAATATACATTTAATGCTGAAAAATATATTTTAAACTAAGTTTAATTGAAATTATACATTGCAATACTAATACAAACAACTGTCTCAATAATAGATTCAATAATAATTTCAATGGTTAATTTAATGTATATTAATTTATTTGTTGTTTATCTTTTTAAGCAATACGTAATTAAAAACAATCTTAAAACCCTAAAACCGTAACCTAATTCTCAAAATGTTAATCCATAGTCTGTAGTTAAACTGTCATAGAGAGAATGCCGAAAGAGCTCTCCGTTTTAATTTTATGTCCATTATACATGTTCAGTCTTTTGTTTCCGTGATTTAAGCTAGCTAGTAGCTAGCTAGCTAGCTCTCTCTCTCTCTCTCTCTCTCTCTCTCTCTCTCTCTCTCTCTCTCTCTCTCTCTCTCTCTCTCTCGGCGCTGGACTTGTCGAGAGTTTGATAATAGCGTCGATCCCTGGGGCTATCCCCCAGGCAACGATGCACTTTTTATTCTTTCCCACCCATGAGCTTCGGCTTGTGGGTGGGCCCACATTAAAACGAGGCCTTGTGCCCAGTCCATACAAATGGGGTATGAGGCAAATACCCTCTCGGGTTTCCGGTTAACACCGGGGGGTGAGAGTTTAATAATAGCGTCGATCCGAGGGGGCTATCCCCAGGCAATACCTGTCAACTTGGGGCTGGGTTTATTGCCCAGCGCCTTGTGGGAAAATGCCGAAGGGATCGATGCTATTTTTGTTCTTTCCCACCCATCGGCCTGTGGGTGGGCCCAAGTTAAAACGAGGCCTTGTGCCCATCCATACAAGTGGGGTATGCGACAAATATACTCGTTTTTCCGGTTATGGCCTTTCTAGTGTTCTTCGACCGCTGAACTAGCCAGAGTTTTGATTAAGAGAGTCGATCGCAGGATGCTATCCTCCCAGGTAATACCTACCCCGTTGATTTAAAGGGACTGGGTTGGAATTATTGCCCAGCGCCCGAGGAGCCCCTTAAGGGGGAATGCCGACGGGATCGACGCATTTTTGTGCCTACCACCCATGAGTTCGGCTTGTGTCACGCTTTCATTAGTGAGATGAGAGGCAAATACAACTCATTGCACACACACAGACACTAAATGGGAAACATGGATAAAAGCAGTCTGTAAATTCAATGTTTATATTCTAGCTGGTATTGTTGCAAATAACAAATAAAAGTGTTTCTCATAACTTGTTTGATTATTGAATTATATCACTTGTTTCAAATCAACTGCTACCTTTATTAAAAATACTATCTAAAAGGGGAATCAAAAAGAAGTTGGAATAGGAAAATATTACATTTTTAATTCTTAGCTCCTCTTATTGTTACATTTTTATACGACAAAAAGAGAATAAACTAAACGAACACATTTCCTATCATTGTAACTCAACAGGCAAGGAAGAATTAACCTTTAGTAAAATAAAATTGTTTGAAACCAATCGAGAGTTTAAGGTTACATTCTTTAAATAATTTTTAAATGTAGGTATTTACTCTCCGTGTGTAGCATGTGACACGAAGTTGAAAGTAGGAGTTAACCATTGAGGATCAAACTCACTATTCAGTGACTATTATGCGACTTGTCTCAATTATTTTCCTCTTATCCACTCTCTTACTCCTGTCTTCTCCCTTTCTCTCCCACTTCCTGGTGTTCCTAAAATCATTTTAATACGGTCATGGACCGGGTACATTTGCTAGTAATAATAAAAATGATAAAAATGATAATAATAATAATAATAATAATAATAATATCAAAAGGCTGTACACCCGAGAGATGATAGAGAAACTATATCTATCAAGAAAAGAACGTAGAATATTAAGAATTGCGCAGATCTCTCAATCAAAGGACTCGAAGAATACGCACAAAAAGCAATTACAGATTAATAACATCATCCAGTAGCATCATCTGTAACATGGACAAACGGAAAAACAACAAAAACAAGAAAACTGAAATGGGAAAACCAATTATATTAATTCAAATATAAGAATCTCAAGTGCGTGAGAGGAAAGTGATAATAGATAAGTTATAGTATAAAAAGTAGATAACGAATTTTAATTATCGAATTTGTTTTGTGATATTATGAAAACCTATAACCATTTTAAAATCAAAATGGAATATTTCCATATTTAGCTGTATTTCCACACGATATCTACGTGCGGATTTTACTGCTGTCTTTCAAAACAACTAACCTGTTTTTCTTTTTGAAGAGGGATTGACAACGATAGAATGCATCTCATTAACATGTATAACCTTACATAAATTATGAATATGTAGTATTGTGTATTACTGTATACTGTATTCCCAATAAAGACGCATACATTGTAATTTAACTCGAACTTGATTCTGTTAAACAAAGAAAAAGAGAAACCGTTTCTAATTGCTTTTTTCTGTTATATTTTGATAGACAACTTAGATTTCGCTGTGTCAAATCGGGCGGCCTATTGACTACAGTGCACCTATCAAACTTTACCGCTTCTCAATGTATCAAATGAGACATTGATTGATACTACATCACAGAAACAGATCGTTCCGTGTCGTTTTACTCTGATTAAGGAACATTTTTTTTTATTTTTGTTATACTTTTTTTCCCTATTGGAAATCGATCATTTAAATCTTACCAACTTCTTTCCTGATTGGTATAAACAATTGACATTGAATAAACAAAAGAAAATAAAGTTTTAAAAGAAATACTAATAAAGATGATAGCCCAAAATAAAAATATACTTTGACATTTATCAGAGAAAAACGTTCCGCTTTACCTCGAAATAGATTTAGTCAATTTCTTGCAAGTAATCGAAATTGAGATGTGTTAAAATTAATAGATTCTCATACATATGCACACATATACAATCACACACAAATGCACACTGACACACAGACACACAGACACACACACACATACATATTTATATATTATTATTATATATATATATATATATATATATATGCTTCTTCAGAATGTAATATTGCCTGCTAATCGTGAAAACCAGAAAGTAATAGTAGCAGTATGTGAGTTTAATTTCTGTGTTATACTGATTCTATGTACTCTATCGACTATATGGATCTCTCTCTCTCTCTCTCTCTCTCTCTCTCTCTCTCTCTCTCTCTCTCTCTCTCTCTCTCTCTCTCTCTCTCTCTCTCTCTGGAGATATTTCAATATTTAATCTCAGAAATCATATATATATATATGTGTGTGTGTGTGTGTGTGTGTGTGTGTGTGTGTGTTGTGTTTGTATGTTTGTGTATTAGTCTGTTCATACATATATGTGTATATATGTACATATCTTAGTCTGTTCGTATATTTATTTCAGTACACTCATACCAATCAATCAATCAATTTAAGCCTGATCATATATATCAATCCATCTTAATCTGCTTATATCTATCTATCTATCTATTTATTTATCTATCTATCTATCAATCTATCTGTTTATCTATCTTAATATGTTCATATCTATCTATATATCTTCATATCTACCTCAATCTTATCAAATCTAACATATTTTTAGATTTTTAGATTTATTCAAGGAATTATTTATAATATTTATTGAAATCACAAAAAAGACCAGAGATTTTAAATTGAATGAAAGAAGAAATAAGTAGAAGTGACAGATCCCGAGTAGACACTGCACACAATGGTACTTTCCTTTAAAGGTTCGTGTCTTTGTTGGCATCTCATTTGCAACTCTAGGTCATGACGTAAAGTCACATGTCGATTTTGATGTCAAGAAATGAATAAAAATTCTATTCCAATGAAAATTTTAACCATTCAGATTGTTCCCTTGCCACAATAGCCGTTTATTTAGTTTCCAAGAATGTGTAATATGCAATTTGCTTCCCATTGTATCAATCAGAAAACATGTTTTTATTTAGTTTGGCGTGATGAAAGATTATCTGGAACTATTCATAATCTCCCACCCCGGTTTAGATTTTACTAAGGAATCTATTTTGATAACCAGTGACAGTTTCTATTTTACATGTCCAGCAAAAAAAGAGAGTTTATACAAGACTTTAAACAGTTCTTTAAATATATATATATATATATATATATATATATATATATATATATATATATATATATATATATATATATAGTTAACAATTAATGGTAAAATGAATGAATGGATAAAATAAAAATGAATGAAATGAGGGGGATAAATGAAAAATCCTTTCCAAAACACTTTTTGAGAGTGGGGTCCCTGATAGAAAGTTTTTCTCATCTATTATTAGACTCCTTTGAAGCATCAAGTTAATATAATTATTTTATAAGTTATTAGAGAAGATAAAATCCGTCTCTTACCTTTGTTGAGAATTATATATATATATGTATATATATATATATATATATATATATATATATATATATATATGTGTGTGTGTATATATACTTACCTGGCACAGGAGCTTCGGCTATGTCTGTAAGATGTAAATAAATCAGTATAAATCCCAAGGAGCCACACCCCCAAGGCAACACTTGCCGTCTGAAAGGGGCACGTTGGGTTTACTGCCCGGTTCCCGAGACACCTCCAAATTGGAATTCCGAAGGGATTCATGCAATCTTTACACCAGCCACTACTTAAGCGTTGAGTTGTGCGCAATCGGACTTTATGTTTATCTGATATGGTTGAATATATATATATATATATATATATATATATATATATATATATATATATATAATGAGGTATATTTATAGATGATGAGTAATCAATATCCCTGAGAGAGCATATATATGTTATCGTTGCATTTATCAGACCAAATAATTAACGTCAGTGCCTATTTTGCTTTATATATTGTTGTATGGTGCATGATGGACAGGCTGGTCAAGTTTGTAGAACATGCTGGGAAGGGTGATCTAACTTGTCCGGCAAACTAGGAAGCTCGTTCTAGTTTATATTGCATGGTTATTTATCCATTTGTATTGTATACATTTTGTTTTTTGTTATTTTTTTCTTATGTTTATTTCATTGTAGCATATTTATTCATTATTATTTTTATTATTATTATTATTTACTCCTTTTGAGGTTTCACATCAGTGTTAGCTGATGGTCTTTCACTGGAATCTGAGTGACAGCAAGTCTCCTCAGGTCTCCAGGACTCTTCTGAGTATTCTGGCAGATTGCAGCAGTGCAGTGTTCTGAATGGTTTCAATCCTTCCTCTGATATTCAATATTATATATCTTTCATATTCCATAACTTTTTCAGTTCTCTGGCAAGGTCCAGATATTTGTCCATTTTTTCATTTTCCTTTAACTTCATCCTGTGATCTGCTGGCACTGCAAAATCCACCAGTTGACAAGTTCTTTCTTTTTTGTTTATCAACACTAGGTCTGGTCTTCTTGCTGGGATAAAGTGATCCGTTTTTATTTCAAAGTCCCAGAGAATTTTGTGTGTTTCGTTCTCAAGAACAGACTCTGGTTTATGCATATACCATTTTGTTGTGTGGTCAAAATTTATTTTTTTGCATAATTCCCAGTGGATCACCTTCCCAACCCAGTCGTGTCTAGTTTTGTACTCCCGTTGTGCTAGTTTGCTACATTCGGATAGTGCATGGTTTACAGTCTCATCTCTATTACCGCATAGTTTACATTTACTATTTTGTTGGGTCTTATCAATTTTTGCTTTGATATAGTTTGTCCTTATGGCATTATTTTGTGCAGCAATTAATACTGATTCAGTTTCTCTTTTGAGGTTTCCTTTTCTTACCCATGTCCAAGTCTTTTCATATGCAACATCTTCGATTTGTCGTTTGAAGTGTCCATATAATTGTTTTTCTTCCCATTTGTTGTTTTTCTGATTGTCCATCTGTCACTTCTACTATTGTTGGCCGCCATAAGTAATCTGTGTTTGCTCTTTCTTGTGTAATCTTCAAGTTGTTGGATTGTGGTTTCTACGCAGTCCTCTATGTTGGCAGGATCTCTTCCCCCTTCCTTTTTTGACACATATAATCTATTTCTATCGTCTTTAGAGTGGAGAGCCTTGTTCATGGTCATTAACTTTCTCGTCCTTTGGTCAATCTGTCTGAGTTCTTCTTTTGTCCATTTTAAGAATGGGCCTGAGTATCTTATAATGGGGACAGCCCAGGTATTGATTCCTTTGATTACATTTCTGCTGTTAAGTTTGGTTTCTAGAAGTTTTCTAGTTCTCCTGAGATATTCTTTTTTTAACTTTTCCTTTCTGCTTGCATGATATTGTCCACTTCTAAAAGTCCTAAGTATTTGTAGTTTTCATTTTCATCAAGTGATTTTATAGTTTCCTGATTTGGTACTTGTATTCCATCCATTAATTTTCTTTCACCCCGTTTTATTACAAGCATAGCACATTTTTCAATTCAAAATTCCATCCCTATATCCTGGCTATATATTCTAATAGTTTGTATTAGGCTCTCCAATATTCTTTCATTTTTAGCAAAAAATTTTATGTCATCCATGTACATAAGATGGTTTATCTTTCTTTTTTCTTTTTCATTATCATGGAGTTTTACAGATCTGCCGTAGCCGGTGGTTCATTGCAGGCTGAAGGTCAGCAAGTCTCCTCAGTTCTCCAGGAGACTCTTCTGTGTATTCTAGCCTATCTTAATAGTGCTGTAGTTTGGATTCTTCGTCTGATTACCAATTCACCCAGATTATTTTCAAGGGATTTGGGGACCGTTGCAAGGGCACCAATTACAATTGGTACAACTTTCACCTTCATGTTCCACAATTTTCCCAGTTCTCTGGCAAGGTCCAAGTATTTGTTTATCTTTTCGCTTTCTTTCCTTTCCACTCGGTGGTTGGCCGAGACGGTAAAATTCACGAGATACAGGTTATATTCTTCTTGTCAATCAATACTAGGTCTGTACTCCTGGCCAGGATTAGGTGATCCGTCTGTACTTCGAGGTCCCAGAGAATTTTATGCGCCTCACTCTCCAGGACAGGTTCAGGGTTGAGCATATACCATTTACTTGTATGGGGAACATTGAATTTCTTGCACAATTCCCAGTGGATTACCTTTCTCACCGAGTCGTGCCTATTATTGTATTCTCTTTGTGCTAGTTTGCTGCATTCGCTTATGATATGATTAACCGTTTTGTCTGTCTCCACACATTCTGCACGTGCTATTCGGCTGAGTCTTATCTATTTTGCCTTCATATAGTTTCTTCTTATGGCATTGGCTGTTGTTGGGATGATAAGAGATTCAGTTTCTCTCTTGAGGTTTCCTCTTCTTAGCCATGCCCATGTCTTCTGATGTGATATGTTATGAGTTTTACGCTTGAAGTATCCATGTAGTTGTTTTTCTTTCCATTTCTGTTTTTTTTTAGTTGTTAATGTATTTCAGCCTGTTAATATGTTGCAACTGCAGCAATTAGTCTTTCCTTACTTTTATGAGTCAATTCGTCAAGTGCTCGGATCGTCGTATCTGCACTGCAAAATCTTCAATGTTGGCGAGACCCTTTGACCCTTCTATCCTTGACACATATAGTCTGTCAATGTCGTCTCTCGGATGTAATGCCTTATGAATGGTCATGAGTTTCATTGTCTTTTGGTCCATCTGCCGGGGATCTTCTCTTTTCCATTTTAGGAATGGTCCTGAGTATCTTACAAGAGGGACAACCCAAGTGTTTATTCCATTAATAAGGTTTCAGCTACATAGTTTGGTTTCTAGAAGCTTACTTGTTCTTCTGAAGTATTCCTTTCTAACTGTTTCTTCTCCCGCTGTATATCAGAATAGAAAATCACCAGGAAGAGGATTTTATAGAGTAATATTTGAATATCGGTCGGTACCGATAAACTGAAGCATTGCTTTCTGATTTGATGTAAATAAAAGATTTAATGTAAAAACAAAAACAAATATATGTAAATAAAAGTGTTTATTTCCAACTTTTTCCAAAATATGAAAATCAAGCTCGATTTGCTGTCACTCAGACTTCTGTTAAAATCAGTAGTTATTACTGCAGTGAAGAAATCGTTAGGAATTCGAATACTGGTGAGCAACACCGTTCAGAATTACGTACACTTCAGACACCAAACTGTCTAGCTTATATGAATTACTTTCATTATATTTTCTTTCTTTTTTTAGGTTTGGCTCATACATTTACTTTGGATTTATCTGTTTTTTTTATTTTTACTATTGATAATGTTCTCTTTTGCCACTCTGTAATTTAGAAAAATAAGAAAATACATGTAAAAACTATTAAAGTTGAAGATGTACATTTGATATTTGATTACTACTTTTAAAATAACTAATAAAATGGAACAGTGCTGTTCCACTGAATGAAAAATAGATTTTCCCAACAGGGTAATAAAAATATAACACAAGGAAATTATATAGAAAGCTATGTAACAGAAAACTAGATAACATACTGGTGTTAGATAAGTTTCAGCTCAATAAACACAGACAGAAATCACAAGTGTTCAAGTATAAAATATGATTTTAGAAAATATGTTTGTTTTTCTTTCTGTAAATAAAGTAAGATTTCAACTAAAATTTATTTCGATGTAAAATTGTCCATGGAAGTTTACATCACCATGACTTAACTTTTGAATGTTAGAATTATTTCGTTAATGAAACATTTTGGCCACGGCATTTTACCAAACATTATTTTGGATAAATAATTGAGCGAATATAAAATAGACATTGGTTCATGTTTCTTCTTCCTGATTAATAAGGAAATATTTTACATTAGAAATGAATTACTGGCTCACTGAAGATTTCTATTTTCATACAATAAGTGTAAATATTCCCCAAGGATGTTTTTGCAATGGTAAAAAAGGACAATAACAAATATTCTCTGGAATACTTTAAAATTGTTGAAAACCGATAATTATTAGGAGAATTTAAAGAAAAATATTTTGCTTATTTTTACGGCATGTCGACCATCGTTCGGGTAGTTATTTACTAAGCTTCGTTCAGTTGTGACACAATTCCTAGTTATGACTCGCTAGGCCAAATTTCTAATCATAACACCACCGGAAGCGCCCTTAACCATCGTTGGGTTGTGAAATGCCTAAATCAGTCTTTCTTTTTCAAGCAACTGTATAACTTTAAGTAATGATAATCATTTTTATTTCATCTCAGAGCTTTAAGTAATTATTCATAATAGAAAAATTTGGCATATAGATATATTGGTTCAAGTAATCCAATCTAATACTAATACTTTTGCATGATTATAGGTTTTAATAAAAAAAAGATCCATGAGAATTGCAGACATTGGAGAGAGGGGTGGAGAGAAGAAATAGAAAAATATATAAGTTAATGCAACAACCTGGCAAATAAAGATATCATTTGGTTGACGGAAAAGATCAATCAGAAATTGAACAAACAACTACAATTTGATCATACAAATTTTATATGCACAAACCAGAATCTGCCCTCAAAATTAGAAAGTCAGAATAATGTGAGGGGTGCTTGTTTTTACTATACAAATAAAATACATTGTATATGTTACTAGCACTACTAGGTTACATTCAAATGTATTCACCCTTGAAATTGATATCCCAACTTCTCGTATAACAAATTCTACATTCCTATGAAGTTTTGTGCTGTTTATAATTAATAAATAAAAGTTTGAATTCACATAAACAACAAAGGACAATATTAATGTAAAAGATCTGATTCAATATGAAAGACAAGAGAGTCTTTGCAATCTGTTTGTGAAACCAAATCCTCCTACATCAGTGATCCAGGAATGCGTTCACTCGATATTTGGATAGCGGAAGGTGCCACCTCGTTAATTCCCAAATAGAATGAAGAACATTTGACTTGACGCAACATTGCGTTTGTTCTCTTGATAGCAATAAACAGATGTTCTAACATTAACACGAAGGGGAAAGTTTTACTCTTGATCCTTATATTTCGAAGCCGATTATGCATGAGAGAGCTAGAACATCAATCTCAACTCGAACGAAAGGAGTTACATTTACACAATGTTATATTTGTAGAAAAATAAAATGTTGGATTACAAAAATATGTAGTTAGCAACCTTCCTGGTTTCCTGTTTATTTTTGTTTATTTTGGGTTTTTTTTTCTTAAGATGTAAAGCGACGATCGATGGTGATTGAGTTATGTCCGGGATAAGGTGCTAACCTCTTAAAACATCAAATATATAATATATTTTCCATTACTTCCATTATTAAATATGATCATTATATATATACAAACTTTACATAGAACTAGAGTATATATATATATAATTATATATATATATATATATATATATATATATATATATATATATATATATTCTTTGACATAAAATAGAAATTGGGACTCTTTTCAACTTGAAGGGCAATATATTATTTTAAAAAGATATTCAGACTCTCGAAGATGCATATTTTTATGAAAATAAATACATGCTACAGGTACTAACGTATTCTATGCATCCGATAAAAATGAAAATAAAAGTTCATTGTCCTAATTCGATAACATTTCCTGTTTGTGGGGTCAGTTCAGATGTCTCATTTTAAAACTACTATAGATCCATTTTATAATATATCATGAATTAATATTACTATTTTTTAAAAAGCTAATATTAATATTCCATTAAAAACGAAAGTTAACGAAATATTTATAAATATTTATAATTTTTAATACAAATTCGTGTAGGATAGATTTTTTTATCGTAATGAGTATTTCCCAATGAAATCCATATTTTCTCATAATGTCAATTTCTAAATTAAAAGCCACTTGAGACAGGATAATGAACTGCATGCATCTCTGAAGCTGCAGGTTGTTGGCCTTCTTTCAAAGATTGATGCAAAGAATGCTAATATAATTAACTATGGATAATGCTCAAATGTTCTTCCGTCGGGTGTCATGGCTAATAATTCTTCAAGACAGTAGGAAAGAGAGATATAGACTGAGAGAATATCTACAGACTGAGATGTTTTTAATCTTTATATTTGCTTCAAATCCTACAGTATTTTTGAGAATATGGATTTTTCCTGTAGATTTTCTGAGGGCCTTCAAATAGACCAGGTTTTTGAAGAAGGGTCTTGACCTTACAGTTTGAGAGGGATTTACTGCATCTAATCAAAACGCCAAACTGCACACAGATTCTGTGCATTTTTATAGTTTAATAATCGTATGGATTATACTCTTTAAATTATTCTATTGAAGATATTACTCGTAAGCATTTGAACCTTTTATTGCCTACGATTACAAGGGCCATTATTGATTTAATCGTATTCTTAACGTATTCTTCCAAATAGTAACGGGTATTCATTTATTCTATCTGTCAATTCTGGACAAATCTTCGTACAGATAGGAGAAACTATTTAATTTTAATTAAAAAGATAATTCTTATAATAATATCACGAAATACCTCAAAATATGACTTCTTACTTTGTTGATTGCAATACAATTTTACTTGTGTAATATTCTGAATTTTAACTCTTAAAACTAACTGAATATTAACAAATTTCCTAATATATATATATATATATATATATATATATATATATATATATATATATCCAGCCTAAACAAGCAAGCCATGAATGAATCGAGGTAAAAAGATATCGGAAAAACGCTTCCTTACCTGAAATACTTGACAAAAGATTCCCGTTTCTCTCTGACATTAAATTATTGATTATCGATTCATTGATTAAATGGTGTTCGGCTCGAATTCTCTGTATCGATTCAATGCAGTCGTAACCCATTATGCATTTTTCACCATTTTGTAATCGATCCATTTTTGACATACTGTGATAATCGAAACTCCATATTGACACCTTGTTTAGTGTTTTGATATGCCATACCATTGTGTTATTGTTATCAATTTTATCAGCCAGGCTTTCCAGAATTCTATTCATCCCCATAAGATAGACATTCAAATTTCATATTGGCACTTTTCGAAAAATACATGCCAATATTTTCCTTTTATTATTTTGAAAGAAATAATGGATTCTCATTGTATTTGCACCATTGTTATCTTACGTAACATTCATAGAATTTTTTTTAATGTATCTTATTAATATGATGTATTTGGAATAGCTATGCTTTTAAATAGACCCATACTCTAACCTTCTGGCATTTAAAAAATATTTTAAATTCTATGACATTTTCTTTATTTCCTGTTCATTCTCACACATTTAAGAGTTCGTTCTCATGCATCTAAGGATCCGTATCTATGTTTTGTCTCTTATATAATATATCTGTACATTCTTTTCGAAGCCCGTCGCAGACGACGATGACGTCACTTCATGCCTTCATTTGTAGACCCTATGGTGGTTCATTAGTCCTACTGAAAAGAGACACACGTTAACATATGACATATTTCTCGGTAAGAAGAGTTAAGCTTGGCACAAGGCATTGATAGTGAGGTACTTGTGTGAATCGAACTCATTACACTAGCTAATTGGTCATCAAAACGATATTAGTTACAAAAGCACACGAGCCCTTACTGGAACAAGATCACCCAGCAACACACTATACTACATAATTCATCTACAAAACAATAATTCTAACCATAGCGTCATGTTGGACTGTCGTCACATTTTGTTCTGTGTTTCTTTCGGCCTCTCTATTCAGTGGCATGTGCAAATAATCAGCTTAGTTTCAAGCAGCACCTACCCCATCGTTTAAAAGGGGCAAGCATTGGATTTATTGCCCGGCGTCTGAGGCCCGCCAAAAGGAGAATGCGGACATAATAGAGTCATTTTTAACATACCACTTCCTACCTTTCCCCTCCCTCCTCTCTCTCTCTCTCTCTCTCTCTCTCTCTCTCTTCTCTCTCTACCTTATCCTATCGCACATCACTGGTGACAAATCCCCCGCACACCATCCAGTATTCGTACAGAATTGGTCTGTACAGGGTTGATAATTTATGAGTTCGTTCTAATTTCTATAGCAGTGCTCAACATGTTGTATTGCTCTTACTTGGATGGTTTGTGTGATTGGGACTAAGTGGACATACATCTGCTTTTTTGTGAGGTGGTCTTTTCACGATGAGACAGCGCCCAAAATTCTTGTGTAGTAACCATCTAACTTTTTACTCAGGCGTTTCATTAGAATTCAAGTGATGCAGCCATATTTTTGTTCTCAGTGAAAAAAGTAGCACCGTTGAAGAATGAGAATCAGGCAGATGGATACATCTGAGCAGGTTTGATTTCAATGGGGCCCTTTTTTTCCAGTAAGATAGGAATCATGGAACAATAATATAAAAAAAGTACTTATGTTATATGAGTTGCCTGGAATCGAAATGTCTGTATGTCTAGTGTTACGTTTTGTTGACCATCAGTCTTCAAAAAACTGACCACTTTGTTTCTTTTCTTTATTTACCCAACCCCTCCCTCGCTGATACATTGTATTACAGGGTCAATTTTCAACCGAACTAAAGATGGTTTGAATTCAGAGTTTTCCTTCTCTTAGATGGGTTGCCTATACAAGGTTAAGGAAACTAGTCATTCCGTCTATTTATCTATAGTTGGGTGGAGAACCGATAGATTCATGCCTTTCCTAAGGACATTAGCGTGAAGTTAAAACGCAAACAGATTCGACCAGGATTTGAACTTTGGGCACCGATACCATTTCTTACAATGATAACCATTACGCTTAGCAGGCCTCTTTTACAGAATGTATACATGAAAAAAGATATGGGACTCATCGGTGGAAGCAATCCAAGAATGATTTCACGAATACACACGCCACTGAGAATATCATTATTATTGAGTATTCGGGTGTTAATTTAACTCAGAAAAAAGAAATAATTAAATTTATTTCCCTCAAGATGAATTATAAAAGACGAAATTAGTAAAATTAATCAAAAAGAAATTAAAGAAATTAACTGATTAAAATATGCTGCGGAAACTTAAAAGGCGTCTCCAGCAAAGTATTGTATCTAAATTATACTAAAACTGTTTTATTTCAACTGTTGTCCAATCTTTCTCGTTTATTTATACACAATGTGCTAACTACATTGATTTTAATTTGGTTTATTTGTTTAACAGCACATTAACTTCTTAAGGATTAATTCATAAAAAGTAGTCATAGATGGTGAATTGTTATAACTATATACATTGTATAACTTGAATGTCACATTGCATATTTTAAATTGCACTTTATTTGTCTTATCAATTATATGATGTCAAGTATTCCTATCTAATATAAATAATTTTGAAACAAATGTATACTACAGTTGGGGCTTAAACAGGTATTATCACACTAGATTAGAGCGGAAAAGTCTTAAGAAAATGAAGGCACTGTCCCCATTCTTCCCAGTGCCTGGAACAGTTGCCTAACCACGGGATGTAGTTTACTGTCATACCCAGGATATTATTTGATGCAGTTGACGTATTCTAAGCCTAATCCATTAGACAGTCAATATTAAGAAGATTGTTTATTGTTTGTTTTAGATTATTTTCGATGAATCATTTTGCCGCTCTACTCCTGTTAATCCACCCTGTTAATATATTTTTTCTAACCAAATCTCTATAATTATAAGATGCTGAAATCAGTA
Organism: Doryteuthis pealeii; assembly: GCA_023376005.1. Taxonomy (NCBI): domain Eukaryota; kingdom Metazoa; phylum Mollusca; class Cephalopoda; order Myopsida; family Loliginidae; genus Doryteuthis; species Doryteuthis pealeii. The sequence goes on from CM042155.1 coordinate 101,918,274, forward strand.
ATAAATCATCTAAACAGTAAATCAAATAGTACTAATACTTTTATAGATTAAAAATTGGAATATGCATCTTCAGACGTTCGTTAAGCATAAATATGTAGATTATAAAATTTAGGACAAGATTTTTTATATATTCACGTGTTGAATGATTATATACAAACAACTAATAACAACAATATGTATACTTTTTGGCATACATTTATATAATCCAAAAATAATAATACAATTTTATTTGGCAACATGCTAACAATAATATTATTTTCGTAACACTTGAATAATAAATGTTATCAATTTGTTCTTTTAAAACTGTGAAGAATGAAGAATAATTATATAAATGCATTACTAAGCTTTTAAACTTGTAAACTTGTAAAATTAATATTTTTAATATAGACATTGCATAATGGAAGCAAAACAGGTGCATTAATATGTTGTTACTTGATTCCAATTACTGAAATAGGCATTACAGATGTTTGGCCACAGAAACCACTCAGGTTAATTTCCAAGATGTTACATTCTGTCTCGCACGGTTCCCCAAAAGGGAGACGTCGTGTGCTTTACCTCATCCAATAGAGGCAAATAATATTTCAAGTTAGTTCTAACAACAATACAATTATACTATAATTTCCACTAATTTATCCAGTCACAAAGCTCTAATTATTGTGATTGTTTCAGTAACCCCTATTCACAAAATATTGAACATTATCAATTTCATGACATGGGAGACCCTATTGAAACTTATTCAACTAACCATGTAGGTAGAATCCTTATGACAGGTAACCAAATATCTGCCTGAGTTTTTCCATTGGTAATTCTCTAGATATCGACGCTATTCATTGATTGTATTCATATTACAGCTGGTAAACGTCACATTTTGACAGGTGCTAATTATCATCTTCATAAATAGAGTTATATCGAAATCAAAGAAGAAACATACAACACATGATATTTTTTGTGTCAGATATTCATACATGATTTAATGTCGGGTAAAGACAAGTTTAGAAATTGATTGTTTTCTGAGATTATTCTGCGCGGCCTTAACCCAACCGAGGTGAAAGTGCTGTTTGTGTTATTGGTTGTTAGGTTTTAGTCTTCAGAAAATGACTGCTTTTTCCAACTTTGAATGGGATAAAACATGAAATTTTGGCACGTTCTGATTATTGTCTGATCTACACATAACTGGGTCTGTTTATGGAGTATTTCTCTTTTACAAGAATAACGTTAATTCTTGTCCGCAACAATTTTTGCTTCAATGCTAAAAATGTTACATGTTTTACATGTACAGCTAATACAGAGCCAAATTTGCCGAGATTATTTCCGTATGGATTAGCAAATGTTATTTTGGCTCATCGCCTATTTTCTGTAAAGTCTGCCGAGGATCAGTGTGTAGGGGATCTGGCGTCGTTGAATGCGGGGAATCTAGTGTAATTTTTATCCTCATCATCCATGCTCACGGAATTGGGCGTCGGATTCTGGGAATTCCAATACCGAGGGGAAATATCCCATCATTGCATACTAGTCTCAAACCTTCGTGGCGTTGATTTTTTCGGAAGCAAATTTAAGATAACTCTGTGACTAATTTGCATTCTACTGCGACTCGATGATTATGTACAATAGTGGTATATCACCGCAATATGTAAATGCTCAAGACTCAGTTGGCTTGATGTTTGGTCAAGAAGGTGGGGTATTCTTCATTTACACGCAAAGGAAAAGAACAAAAGACGACAATAACACTGAAGAAATTAAACAGATCCTACAGTCTAATCCTCGGTCGAGATACCAGTTACTACACTTGGGCACTAGTATTGATATCTAACAGAAGAACGACAAAAGGAAACAGATCAGCAGACAGACACACACATACACACACGCTTATATATATATATATATATATATTATATATATATATATATATATATATATATATATATATATAAATTTAGAAAAGCGTAGACTGAGATTCGGAAATTAGTCGCTTATGCGATCATCAGACCACTAGAAACTGAGAGAAAACAAGGTCTGTTGATGCTGTGTCTACGCTAACATAACTTTAATGCAGAAGCTCTATCACCGACATTGAACACGTTATTTATGAATGTAGCAAACTACATTATATATATATATATATATATATATATATATATATATATAATGGCCTCTCCCGGCACAACCGGCCAGTTAAAGATATGAACCGCTGTACTATTTCACATGATTTGATACCAGCTACACTTTTTAGATAAGCTGAGAGCAGATGAATGATGAACAGACACACACACACACACACATACACACACAAATATATATATATATATATATATATATATATATATATAGAGAGAGAGAGAGAGAGAGAGAGAGAGAGAGAGAGATAGAGAGAGAGAGAGAAAGAGAGAGAGAATGACGAAATTATTCATGCTCTCATGAATATTTAATATTTTGAGCATTTTCTTAGAATTTAATACCCGTATGATGCCAGACTTTTTATATATGTTAAGTATAAAAAAGGGGAATATAAAACTCAGTTCTGAGAGGTATAGGTTAAATTTACTAAATATGACCAAGAAATTAACTAAGAAGGAAAAGGAAATTATTCGTACAGTATTAATAATTGAAAACATTGAACAATTTTAACAAAAATTAATCGTCAGTACCATTACCTCTCATCTTTATAACTTGCTGCAATTGTTTTCTACAGTTTTTGATGCGATTTGAACAAGTCTTTTCTCGGATTTTCTTTCATTCTTCAATGGTTACATTCTAATTCCTGAAGGCTTTTTGGTTACCGACGATTTATTTGAATTTACAATTGAACTTACAATATATTTTCAATAGGATTCAAGTCAGGACTCATTGAAGATTTTGACAGAATTGTAATCTTGTTTTTACTGAAGCCATGAAGTCATTGATTTAGACGTTTGGAAAGTAAATCGCCTACCTAGATCAACACAACAGCGATGATAGTTGTAGATTTTTTTAAGAATTTTCATAGTCTTCAGATTTTATTTGTCCCCTTATTGGAATTAATTGGTCAGTCCCCCTTGAGATAAAACATTCCCAAAAGATCATTGGGCCGCATTCAGGTTTCTTGTGCCAAAATCTTCTGTATATCATTATGTCCAAAATACTCGGGTTTCTTTATCACTCTATAGTAATTTACTTTGCTCAAAGAACATTTTTTGCAAAATTAAGCCGAATTACGTGTGACGTGTGACATTACGTGTGACGTGTGACATGGTTCGTCGTGGTCGATTTCCATACAACCATTTCTATTTAAGTAACGTTGTATTGTGTGGATACTTACACTAATACCCATAGTATCCAAACTTTTGGTGATGTCTTTCAAAATAATACTTGGGGTTATATTAACCTCGTGACACGGTTTTTGTGCAGTTCACCAAGAAAATTTGGGTAACCCTTCCACGCCCTGTCAAAAGCTCTGTCGTGCCAAACTGTTTAAACTTCTTTGTAACGGAGTGTACCTTAGATGTAGGGATAGCTAATCGGTTTGAAACAGTGTTGTAAGTATTTCCCGACTTTTGGAAGTTAATAATTCTTTGTCTCAAGTTAACGCTTAGCTCTATTGTCTTCCCTATCATGTTGTTAACGTAAAAATAACAATGGGGACACTCTGTGTAGCACGTGATATTTTTTTGTGGGAATTATCTCAAATAATCTATTCTACTGAATGAATAGTCTAGAAGGCTTCACCGATAAAATAATTATGTACATTATCTATAATTACACGAGCCTATAAATTTAAAACGATACTTTCTAATTTATGAATAATTTTTCTTTTCTAGTTTTGCATAATTCGTCTGTTAAATCTTTTGTATTTAACCAATTGTTCTGAGAATTGAGTATTATATTATTTATTGGTGCTTATTAAGACCTAAAGACATCATACGGGCATTAGATTCTAAGAAATAGATAGAAATATTCAAAATTGGTGGTAAAATTAACAATGTAATCAAATGCCTCAATACTACAATCAACTACGCTCTTTATGTTGATGACTTTGTCATCTGCTATAGATCCACAGATACACACAAAATAGAACAACAATTACAGATAAGCCTCAACAAAATAAAAAAAAATGGGCAACAGACAACGGTTTTAAATTCTCAAAGACCAAAACCCAATGTGTGCATTTCTGTTCCTTAATAAAAATGTACAACGACCCTACCATCAAACTTGAGGGAATTGAAATACCTGTTGTTGACCAATACAAATTCCTGGGAGTTATATTTGATAAAAAAAAACTTTCATCCCGCACATAAAATACTTAAAAAATAAATGTACCGGAGCCCAACAACTATTACAAGTAAACACTACTTAAACTATACAGATCACTAATCCGTTCCCAACTTGATTATGCCTGCTTTGTATATAGATCTGCTAGGAGGTCTTACCTCAAAGAGCCCAACTCTGTACACCATGAAGGCTTAAGGCAAGTAATAGAAGCCTTCAAACTTCTCCAGTCGACAGCATATATGTAGAGGCTTATGAAGCACCCCTACAGCTAAGATGCGAAAAACTAGCGTTGCAATACAACACAAAACTCAATCCAACCCAGCTTATGACTGCACGTTCAACCAAGAATACAAGGAATGTTTTGGAAAAAAAGAAAAATCAATAAAACTTTTTACTCTCCGGAAGGAACCCATCCTCAAAGAATCTAAAATTCCGCTCACAAATATTCACAAAACCATTATACCAAAAACACCACCTTGGATCATTAAAAAACCTAAAGTGATCCTTGAGCTCAGTGAACTCCCCAAAACAAAAACCCATCCTAGTACTTACCAAGATAAATTCCACAATATTCTAGAACGCTACGCCAAACACCTCTACATCTTTACAGATGGCTCTAAGGACAATAACAAAACAGCATGTGCAGCTATTTTAAATTTGAAAAAAATGTAAGAAAAGCTCTCCCAATTGAAAGTTCCATATTTTCAGCTGAAACCCGTGCAATAGATCTAGCACTTGACATAATCTATGAAAATAACCAACAAAAAATATATCATCTTCTCAGACTCACTCTCTGTCCTACTATCATTAAGAAATTTTTAAAAAATAGAAGACCCTGTCATCGTTAAGCTCCTGAATAGATTAGACTTTATGTCTAACTCTAAGGAGATTATGATATGCTGGATCTCAAGCCATGTAGGAGTGAGGGGGAATTAAAGAGCTGACTCCGCAGCTAAATCAGCTCTAGATTTGAATTCCGACAATTTCAAGATAACATATACTGATTTGAAACATAAAATTAAAAGATTCCTTCATACAAAATGGCAACAATACTGGAATAACAACATCCACAATTAACTCTTCCTAATCAAACCCACTTTGGGAGGCTGGAGACCAAATTTAAGGAAGTCTAGAAAGGATCAAGTCATAGTGTCCCGATTACGTATTGGTCATACAAGACTAACGCACTCCTATATACTTAAACAAGAACAACAACCACAATGTGGAACATGTCAAACACCTTTGACAGTAAAACACTAATTAATGGAATGCAGGTTTTTTGCTCACATCAGAAACCGTTATTTTCAAGCAAACAATATGAAAGATCTGTTTGAAAACGTCAACATGGAGGATATTTTCTCCTTTTTGAGGGAAATACAATTATATCATAGAATATAGACATGAAACAAATATATACCATACAACATAATCCCCAATAATGCTAACATATTGTTAAAAACAATTACTAAGACGTATAAATATAAATACACGATATGTATCACTTCCTAACCGTTAGGCGTGACATAACCCCAGCCGGGTTGATATGCCGTTAAAATTGGTGGGTATACGGATAATTTCGTGGTTGACTATATATATATATATATATATATATATATATATATATATATGTGTGTGTGTGTGTGTGTGTGTGTGTATATATATATATATATATATAATATATATATATATATATATATATATTACCGACGGGTATTAATAAAAAGAGTTAGAAACACCGAATGTTTCAAAACTAAACATAAGAAAATTCTTCTAATCCATAATCAATCAGTTTAATGATAAAAGTAGTTCCGTATTTTTGACTGACACTTTTAACCAATTTCAGCTGACTACAAAGGAAAATAAAAAATTGATTAATTAAAAACACAGAATTTCAAAGGCTGGTGTCTGAAAGAAGTCAAGTTTTCAGCTCTTCAAAAATGGCACTTTTCATATGAATTGCATTAATGATCATTATAAATGAAAAATATTCTCAATATCGAGTAATGTTTTTTTTTCTATGACTGTCATCAGAGTTGCTTCTAGTAATAACCATTAACACAGACGATGTGTTTTTTCGCGCTTTTATAATTCCCCGAACAATTATTCTGTAAGTTTTTATATTTATCTAATACTTCCATGACGCAATTCCTGTACAAAAGAAACTATATTTAATCGCATATTCTTCCCTTTCTCCCTTCAATTTCGAAGTGTCTGTTTTAGAATCTTGGTGCATACAAACATGTTCATTGAATCAATTATATGCGTCTTATTTAAAATTATCTGATAAAGAAATAATAATAATAAACTGAATCTCTTTTCATTACAGCATTAAATAATGCCGTAAGGATTAATAATATCAAACCAAACATTTATTATACGCAGGTGAATAACAAATGTAGGGTATGTGGTGACATAAATGAAACAGTTAATGACATAATCAGGAAATGTAAGCGACTAGAACAACAAAAATATAAGAATAGGCATACCAGAGTGAAAAAGAGAAATCACTAGGAATTGAAAAAAGTATATGTGACCATACTGAGAAATGGTAAATGCACAAATCCGAATCTTTCCGAGAAAATGAAATGCATAAAATTTTCTGGTTTTAATGAACAAAAAGAAAAGAACTGGCCATCTAGTTGATTTTGCCATTCCACCGGACCATACAGTGAATATTCAGGAAACCGAAACAAAAAAACAAAACAACAATTACCTCGACCTTGCCAGAGATGTGAGTAATTAGTGGAATATGACAATTGTATTTCGAGACAATTTCCAAGAACCTGCAAAAGAGATTGGTAAACTGTATATTAGTGAAATAAACGAGAACATCCAGACCAAAGTATTACTAAAATCGGCTTGGTATGCTAATCAAGTGTAGAAGAATTCTGGAGATCGATATGCTTGTCAGCGAGTAGAATTTTCCGTTTGTATAAATACCTGGAACAAACCAAAAACTGGAAAAGATATTAAACATGCAGGTTAAGTATTATTTAGTTTTTCAGACTGACACGCTTATAATTATTTTTCTTTATTTGTTTCACGTAATTAAAAAAATTAGGTGGTTTTAATATCTAATAATAACCTTGTATAAACATTTATAGCTTCGAGTAATTATTTTTAATAAAGATCATTTTCGTACTGTAATATATAGTTTCAAGTATTCTTATCTAATACAAATAATAATAAAACATATCTATTTTGGCTCATAGATGGAACTTGATATGTACGCCTACTTAGAGTCAGAGGGAATATTGTGTTAATGCCAATAAAATTATGACTCTATCGTCTCCAGAGCTCCTCACCTCCTGTTACAGTTTAGCTTTACATCCAGGATCCCATTTTTGTGGGAAGATTTTGTACTCGTCTAAAGAGAAATCAGTTGGTATGTTCTAAATAAGGACAATTCGGCGGTTAACGGAAATAATTATTTCTCAAAATGACCCTTATGTGCATTAAGGAAGAAATGTAGTCTATTTGCCAAATGAACTGTACATTTACGGATTAGTGATTTCTCCTTATGAAGCTGCGTAAAATATCGTTTAAATCTGGCAAAAATGTTGCGTAAATTATTAATTATCGTCAATTTAAATTTATTTTTTCCTTCCAAGACTTAATTTTCTTACAGAAATATTTGAGTGTTTTTGTAATAATTGCGTTTTTTTATGTAACATTGGGTTGTTTAATAAATCAATGAATCAATCTCTAATGTGATTGACATTAACTAATTATGGTAAATAGAATTATTCGCTGAAGCTGTTGCCTAATGTTAAATCGGTGTTGATTGATACGAAAAGGAAATTGAATCATTTCAAGGTATGGATTAGAGGTTAGAAGGAAAACGAACAAAAACTTTGACGGGTGGATTTGATTTATTGTGGAATCGATAACAGCTTGGTAAAAATTAGTGTGTCAAAATTTTCAAGAAATTATTTGAATAATAAACAAAGAATTAGACAAAGAAGAATAGTATTAATATTGCGAAATAGTAAAACGGCATTAAAAATGATTTAATGAAAACGCTATAAAGAAAATTAAAAGAAAGAGAAAGGGGAAAATGAAAGATGAAAATAACAGAACACATACAAAAATTTGATAGAAAATATAAAGAAATTATTCTTAATGAAAGTACAAAAGAAAAAGATGAAGGAAGAAAAAAGAGAAAAAAAGAGGTGAAAAAAATAGAAAATTAAAAAAAACTTAAAAATTAACAGCTTTTGAAAGTATTGGAAAATGTAGAAAGAAAGAAAGAAAAGACTAGTAAAAGAAGAAAGCAAAATAGATACTAGAAAAGAAAGAAAGAAAGAAAGAAACATACATGCATAATTACAGATAGACAGATAGACAGACGGATCGAAAAGTGTAGGAAATTAAAGGTATTGGCAAAAAATAGAAATAAAATGGTGGATGAGGTTTTTTTTAAGTGAAAAGAAGGGAATAATAATGAAATGAAAAATATTGTGTAAAAAGGAAATAGCATAATTTTCAGATGTACTCCTGGTTTTGGGGTGTTGCAAATCATTTGTGTTTTCGTTGGACATTATTCAGGAGAATTTTAATCACTGGAAAGATGCGATAGTAAGTCAATTTATCAATGACGAACGGAGATTTATTTAAATCAAACGGATATTTGAGTGTTTACTTGGACAGTTCTTAAATGTTTACTTACTTAGAATGTTGAAACAATATAATAACTATATATATGTGTGTTTGTTTGTGTGTGGTGGACATATATACATATTCACGTAAAAAGGTAAAATTACCTTTACTGGCTTACTCTATATGTATATCAAAGCAAGGACAAAGAAGAAACACGCATTTCAAATCAGGCTTGGAGGCATGAATAAAGTGCGAGTAAATATCGTCAATAATTTGTTTGTTCATTTCCTTCCATAATGCATATCCAATTATCATCAGTTACCACGATGATTCACGATTTTTGATAATAAATCGGGAACAAGCCTCAAAAAGCAACGGTAGACTTTCTCTCCAAACTATAGAAAATATTTTTTAAAGTTCTCATATTAAAAAAATATATTTCTCTTTATGTTTTTCCACCGATATAAATATTTAGTTTGTTTGTGCAGAAAACCACTGACGCCTAAAGGTGAACATATAGTATAACTGTAAGCTTAATGATCCGGGATAAGAAAGAGTAAAATATTGACTTCTAGTTCAAAGAAATTGATGCAACAGGAATTATTGGTACATGTCCGGTCTATGGTTATAACTTACTATACCAGTATTACAATGAATGAAAGACTTGAAACATTTATTTGATAAATCTACTAATAATATCATATTTTCTGTGACTAATGTAGTGTAATAGTTAGCGGGCAAGGATAACTGGCCATTACTAGTGAGTTTGAGTTTCATTGAATGCTTCATGCTTCTGGCCTTGTGCCAAAAAAAAAAAAACAGAACTAAGGATAGTAACTAGCCATCATACCATAAGTAAGATACAGTAACGTTCGATATTATAGATAGAATTCTTTTTAATACAATTAACAGATACGACCATGAAATAAATTGCAATAAATATCATTAAACCCTTGTTGTATACACATTTGCATGAAAAGCAACGCAAGATAAAGAAAGATAAAAAAAGAACTTTTATTACAAAATTAAGTAGCATACAAAATTAGAGAAAATATTTTCCTTTATATCTACGGATGTTGAAATGGGGACAAATTGTGTAACGGTGGTCGTTGTACGAAAGGGAGACGGCGAATTGAGTTCACATCCTGGACGAGTTTTTTTTACATTTCACAAAGCGCTAATACTCTTGGTTATGGGATGAATCCAACTATTCTCTCTTCAGCTATGGGTAGGCAGAAGAGCAGGTTAGGCAAGCAATCCAAGTAAAGGAAAACTCTGAATTCAAAGCTGTTAAAGTCCGCTGAAGATATTGACCTTGTGTCACATCCTACTCGTTCTGAGAGATTGGGTAATATTCGTTGATGATTTGGAAAAGACCCCATGTTGTAGTTATCAACGAAATATTGCAACATTGCAAATCCCCTCACTGTTCTCAAATATAAAAATTGATGAATTACTTAGGCAACCGTTTGTGACACTAAAAATTCAAGGGATAACGATTTCTCTCATAGAGTAGAGGTCAAAAACATTTTCTATATGAAAAGCCATTTTTAGACTTAAAAAGATAATCATCGAGACTATCGGATTTTTATCAACAAAAATAGATATAAGAAAACATAAATCAAACTTTTTTCAATGCTAATACATTGTACGCATTGCCATAAAAATAAAACATTAATTTAAAAATTAGTTAACTTCTTTATATCCTTCTACCATCTTTCATAACCCTTTTCTTGTGGTGGCGACGTGTCAAATTAACTTATTTTGCATTAGATTTTATCAAATCTATATATAATGGAGATTCGGTATTTATCTGTCTGTAATCGAAACGACTTCACTGCTTATATAACAGAAACTTCAGGAATTAAGCAAATTTATCAATGAGTATTTGATTTATAGTAAATAACATTACTACATGAAATAATGAACAATGTTGAGTTATAAATATACTCAGAAGTAAGTACAGAACAAAAGATGTGATCTTTAAGACACGTTTCAATAGATACATGCCTGGTATTATTGACTTATATATAATTTTTTACACTTTGATATACATTTAACACTATCTTATGTTTAGAATTTTGCTAGAAAATTATTTACAAACTAGAAATATTCACTTAAATATTTCCAACCTCAAATGTGAATCTGTATTTGTATTCAAATGTAATGTATTTACGGTGTAGTTATTGCGCATGCAATTTGAATTTCTGACACTTGTGTTATAGACAAATAAACTAATAGATCTAAGTGTAAAAATTTTAGAATACTAAAGCATTATAATTATATTGACGCCTTTAAATCCAGAGCATCTACGAAACTACTTCTTGGCCGAATCTAAGAGAATCCCAGAGAGGAATCCTATCCATTATTTAGTCACAACATATTTTTGTAATGAAGCATCATGAATTGCTATATCCATGATTTTTACTCTAGATTTAATAATATTTTAATCATAATTAACTGCATTTCTATCACACATCAGATTTGTAGAATTTGAATACATTTTTCAAAACCAAATATTCAATGTCTCTTAAAATTATATATATATATATATATATATATATATATATATATATATATATATATATATGTGTGTGTGTGTGTGTGTGTCTGTGTCTGTGTCTGTGTCTGTGTGTGTGTGTGTGTCTTGTGTCTGTGTCTCTCTATGTGTCTGTGTCCATATTTTAATTTTTCATGTTAGTATTGTTTCATCCTTTCGTATTGGTTGCTAACCTAAATTGCACGTATATTTGAAACTGCTTTTAAGAAATGCAGAAAATAAGTCGCTGAAATTAAATTTAGAAAAATATATGATATAACCAAGTGTCCGAAAATATATATATTTTTAAATAGGCCTAAACAATAATACATGAAAAAAATAAATAGAGAGAGAAAGGCAAGAATAAATTGATAGGAAGGAATGGGTGGAAGTAAAAGCTAAAAGAGAGAAAGACAGACAAACAGATCGACAGAGAAACCTCACAATCAAATAAAAGCATTAGAGAATAGAGAAAAGAAAGAGAGGGTAAACGAGAGACGACAGACAGAGATACACAGAGAAAAATATGAAATAAGAGAAAATACAGGCGTCGTAATTATAATGAAAAAGTATTCAAAATCAGTAAAAACGTCTTTGCTGTAAAAAAGAAAGTCACATTCAGTATTTCATCTATACCAACTTAATTAAGTGAAACTTATTTAGCTTCCAAAAAAGAAAGTAAATAAACGTCAGGTAGTATAAGTCCACTGTCATAAAAAAAAACTAAAAAGATTTTTCTAGTCCTGACTGTGAAAAAAAGTGATTATTTCGCAAAGAATCCTGCAACAATGAACATAGAAAATGAATATCGCTATCCGAAATATGCATAGGAATTTTTTAGCACATATTTAGATTTTTTCGGTCATTATTGGTGCACTCACAATTCATTCCAAGAGAATCACCAGTGCGTTATGCATAAAACATTGTAGACATCTTGAAATGAAAGTTATTATTTTATGCTTTTCTTTATTCCTGCTATTTTTATGACACATTCGAATGTCTGTGCTAGGTGCTAATATTTTCTCAATTTAGCCAAGATGGCGGATAGTCAACAAAGAAAGAGGGACAAGAGAAACAGTGGTCATATTCGTAAATCTTTGAAATACATTACAAAACAGTAAGGACATATTTCGTTTTTTGTTTTGTTTTTGTTTTTATTTGTTTTTTGTCTATATTCGCAGTGAGTGGAGCGCATGGCAGAAATTCGTAAAATTATACAGTAAAACTATGTTTAATAAAATAGTCATTCCTAGCAAATTGTCTTATTACTTTTTCTTAAGTTGTTGTCATTATTGACTAGTATAATTATTATATCTTCAGTTTAAAAATACGATATTCACAATATGATTTTCAAACTCACTCTTTACCCTGGACCTTGTGTAAAAAAACTAAACTTTGTAAATATTAGCGTATCTATCATCAAATGTAGAATTACATTCGTAATGATCCATTGCTAAACTGAAATTGATTCGATCAGTTCGATTCAATATTGGCGGTCCAGATTCGTGTCTTTCTATCAGAATAAAGGGACAAATTTTCTCTATTTCCTACATCCAGCCAAAGTCAGTGCTGCATTAAAAAGACGTCATTTTAGGGAACATTATTGATCGTCTATTCAAGAAACATTTATTTTGCAATTAAACACACTTGGCATATAGTCTATCTATTTTCTTTTCACTTACAAAGAGATTCGGTTAAAAGCATTTCAACACCCTCTCGTATTTGTGTACATTCATATAGTAAACATGTAAAGACATATATGATGTGTATATTTAACAAATGTATCTCTAATATTATTTCAGCAAATAACAATTGTCTTTTTGTGCACAAACACCATGCTACGTGACGGAAGTATCATAATTTAAATTACGGTTGCTTAACCAGTTTTCCTTCCATCTGATGATTGTTTGCTTCAAGGGAAAATCTCACTAACGATACTTTTACATATTGATATTCACTTAGCTATGTTTTGTCACAAAGTGTACGCTACACATGGACAATCTAAATTACCATTTATTCAGGCTTACGAAACACTAAACAATTGACATCCTCAATCCTATTATATTCTTAGACAAATACACCCACCTTCAAACACTCACGCACACACAGACATGCCCATGTTTGTGTACGCGTGCGCGTGTTTTGTTTTGTCTTTATGTATTTTATCCCAATTTTTAAAACTTGTTTACAAAAATAACAGAAGAAAAATCTCTTTTATATATTATTTACTCGTGATTGCATTGTGTCCAAGCAAAACAAAAAGAAGACTTAATTATTTTTAATAAGCACCCCCCCCCTTTTAAATTTCATACCTTTGCAACATAATCGTTGTGCTAATTATTTTATAGAATATGAATATTTATTTGTGAATTACCCACTTCTTTGCAAATGAATAAGGCTAATTAAATAATGTATTTACAAATTACTCGATTCCTTAAAAAATAATTGATAATAAATAAACAAATGAATAAATAAGTGTAATTAGATCAGTTTGGATTTGATATCCTCGTTATTTTCATCTGCATAAGTATTAACAGGCATAGGAGAATTAAATTATTTGTTCATTTTTTAAATTTCATTTTTAAATAATATGTCAATTTTTTAAATAAATCTCCAAAATACGCTTTCAAAATAAATATTTTTCAGTGCTTTCGTTTACCCTTCTCTCTCTCTCTCTCTCTCTCTCTCTCTCTCTCTCTCTCTCTCTCTCTCTCTCTCTCTCTCTCTCTTTCTCTTCTCTCTCTCTTTCTCTCTCTCTCTCTCTCGCTATATATATATATAGAGAGAGAGAGAGAAGAGAGAGAGCGAGGGAGAGAAAGATATGTATATATGTATATTTTCTTCTTTTCTTTCTTTCTTCTTTATCTCCCATATGACACTCAATCAAATGATAAGCGTCTGATGTGCAGGAACGGAAAACAGTCACTGGGAGGGGGGGGTGATCCTCAGTGACTGTTTTCCGTTCCTGTCTCTTTTTTCCTTCATATTTGGTCTCTGTCCTCTCAAATTTAATTTCATTATAGTAATGATGACTGTGTAATATTCGAGTACAGGTGTTCATGTGTTATGCTATCAATATAATAAATTACCTCTTTTTAAAGATTCTTTTCCCTATAGTGATAACGAAAAGCCTTTTTCATGAGTTTCTGTGGCAGCAAGTTTCATCGCCTCCCCGGGACTCTTTTTAATATTCGAAATATCTCAGTAATGCTGTGTTCTGGAGAGTTCCGTTTTTTACTCGGGTTATCTGTTCCTCCAATCTTTTTAACAAGTTGTAAGAGATTGATACAAAGGTTCCAACTAACATTACTCTGCTGCAAAAAAAGACACGTTGTTCATTTCTTGTTAATTAACAGTCTGGTCTTCTGATTAGATTGGGTGATCAGCTTTAAAAACTTTATGCGTCTCAATTTTTCAGGATAATTCTGCTGTTATCTATAGAGATTGTTTTCTGCTTAAGGTTTCAACTTTTTAGCCATGTCCATGTTTTCTCATGTGCAAGTTGCTTAGATTGTCACTTGAAATCTCCATGAAACAAGTCTCTTCATGTATCCAGGACTCTTCTGAGTATTCCAGCAGATCCTAAAAATATTATTGTCTGGATAGTCTCTCCAGATCTCAAATTCCTTCAGCCGTTGTTCCAAAAATTTGGGGACCGTTTCAATGTTACAGTAATTGGAAGGTAATTATCATATGCATTTTATGCATTTATGCAGTTTTTTATGTTATTTTCTACTCATATTGATAGTTATCTCCTAAGGAGAGCAGTTCTGTAAAGTGCAATAATAATAATATTATTATTATTATTATTATTATACTTACTACTACTACACTACTACAACAACAACAGCAGCTGCTGTTGCTTCATAAATTACTCTCTGAATCTTTCTGAAATAGCTTATGACCACAAATTCAGAAACACAAATAAAAGACGCAACTGAATTTTGACTATTAAATATAATACACAATACACAATCATCTAATATCCAACGTCTCTTTTAGGTTAATATTCATGTAAGCCTATACGATAGTATGTATGTGTTTGTATTCATAATAGCCAAACAGAGAGAGAGGAGTGGAGTGAGGGTAAGAAAGGATTTTTTTTTAATTTTCTCCGCGTCGAAATACTTTTGAATCTAATAATGATTCTTTTTCAACCATCAAACAGAGACACACAATAAAAGCTGACGACAAGTTTTTTTTCTTTCACCACAATATGACGGTCCAATTAGGTGATCAAAGCGGCGTCTTAGAAACCCGTTTTTTTTTTTGTTTTTTTTTTTTTTTATTTTGACCAGTGTGCAAAATGTGTCAATAAAGTAGTTCATTTGGGCGTATTCAGATTTCTAGAGAGACCAAAACTTCTGTCCTTCTGATCTGCTCTCTTGCTATGACGGACACGAGAACCGGAAATGTATGAAATATTCGATTAATGCCTGAAGCTGAATGTGTGAATCTTAACGATTATGTGAAGATGAAATGATCTGTTATTCTATCTTTTGTCGATTTAATGTTCTTATATTTGGTAAAATAAAAAGAGCAGAAGATAGTAAAATTGTAAAACATTGATCCGATAAACAAAACAATAACAAATATTCGACTCGGGATAGGAAAGAAAAAAGTTGAATAAGTTACTTAGATTGCGAAGAATCTGGTGTTTGTATTAAAATCTTGGAGAGTAAAGGCTATATTCACTTGATATAAAAAAAAAGTTGTGCATGATACACTACAAATAGACGAGATATCTCTGCTTTCTCAGTAAGAAAAACCGACTTGAACAAAAAACTAAAGGAAAACGATATATATATATATATATATATATATATATATATATATATATATATATATATATATATGAGATTTATCCAAAACTTGGTAGTAAGGGATGATTCTATATGTGATTTCTAAGATCCACTGTACTAATATTGATGATCCAGTATGTATAAATACAGCAAATCTTTAAATCACTGAAGAGAGCCCAATGTATAATAACCTTTTAGATTATATACAGAGCAATATTTATCAATAAAGGAAGGAAGAACTCAACACCGTAATTCCATGGTTACAATCCTATACTGTTAAAAAATATTTTTTATATTTTTTATTTTTTGTTTTTGTTTGAATTTATAATTTTTTTAATATTCAGCTTTTTTGGGGTTTTTTTTGTGATATGCTTGTCCATAAGTGAATTGAGACCCATCTGATGAGACGAAAATTTGGGGAGCCGGTTTAAATCAACTTAGATTTATATAGGCCCCAATTTTGGTCGAAATAAATTTATTATGGAATTACGGTGTTGAGTTCTTCCTTCCTTTATATATATATATATATATATATATATATATATATATATATATATAGTATTGTGTGTACAGAAATTACCTACTCGAGTCTTACCATAAGGATCTTCAGGGTTAAATCCCCTGATTTAATCAAGATATTGATTAATTACAGCTAACTGCGGAAGTTCATATTGTAATCATGACCGTTGAAGAGAGTTTTGTAGTTTAAAAACAAAAAGTTTCTCAGTTAAAAAAAAATTCAAGAGGATTTTTGAAAATATTTAAGTTTGTTTTTTTGTTTTTTTAATTTCTTTTTTGTAAATATATTTTTTTAAATAATTCCATATTAACAACTACAGTTACGACGCATCAACATCGTGTTAGTCATTTAACTTTTTAAAATGACGCAACAGCATTCATTAACTGCGAAATTGTTTTCCACGGTCATAATTACAACATGAACTCCCGCAGTTAGTTGTAATTAATCAATATCTTGATTAAGCCAGTGGATTTAACCCTGCAGATCCTTATGATGAAACTCGTGTAGGTTATTTCTGTACACACTATAATAATAAATCCACTCTACTTACGTATTGAGCACTTTATATTTGTTATAACGCTGACTTATCCAAGTAACACTTATACCAACAAAATATTGAGACCAACCCAATATTTTTCCCGGTAAGTCATTCCTTTTATATATATATATATATATATATATATATATATATATATATATATATAGAGAGAGAGAGAGAGAGAGAGAGAGAGAGAGAGAGAGAGAGAGATGTCCAAAAAGTATCGAGATTTTTTGTACTTTTTTACACCGTGTATTCTGAAAAAATAACATTCTATTTATTAATTTTTTCAGAATACAAGGTTTGTCAAGTACCGAGTTTAAAGCTGTATTTACCAAGATATAAATGATGAATGTATGGAACGTTTTTTGTTTTTTGCAGAATACAAGGTTCGTTTTTAAAATGAAAAGCAGACGAAGAAATGGGTAAACCTATGAAACCTAGAAAAATAAGTAGTCTCTTGAAACACCAATGTGCTCCGGACAACCTATGAATACGTATTTTGACAATTTTATTTTATTATTAATTTTAACGCTTTAAAACTCTAACAATAAAAGAAGCTAAGAATTCAAATTGTGTCCATATTTGTAGTTGAAAGATTTCGCTATTTTATTCAAAGGAAAATGTAACCGTAAACTTGGGTTTTGAAACAATTTTAATTTTTCCACAATTTTTTTTACATGACAACAATTTAAATCCAGTTCTTAATTGCTTGTTGAGTTAAAGTTAAAAGAAATAAATTTGTTTAATTTGTTTTCCTTTTTTACTTCTAAAAATGTAACGACAAAAGGAAGCAGAGAATCGAAAATAAAAATTATTCGTATTGCAATATCTATTTTTGCTTAAACCCAAGATAGTATTTGAAAAACACAGTTTTTAAAACGTTTTCATGAGTTCTCTAAGAAATTAAGATTTTTTTAACCATTAGTATTAATTACAATACAACAATTTTCATAAAAGTTTTTTATCTTCAAATGTTGCCCATGGAATCTACGAGTATTATATTTAAACATGGCAATTCTTAAGAACTGAAAAGTTGCACTTGCTTTTCGTATTTACATATTATCAAAAGTTCTGAAAATGTTGGAATGCTGGATATTGTCGGAGATACTTTAAATAAATTTGGTCTCTAATTGTTGAATACACAGACTATTTAAATCCCGGGGGTGCCTTCGATTAACGATTAGAACTCCAAGTTTGGACCGCTTTAGTGACCGTTGAATTCCTGTTTGGAAATTTTCCTGACACTTTTTTCTTACATGACTAAATAAATACGCCAAATTTAACCACTGCTCTTAATTGCCTTTTTAGAAGATAATAAGTTAATGCCCCCACCCCCCAAGAAATAAACAGTTTCTAAGGGCAGTAAATATGTATCCGTCAATTTCATTGTTATTTTTAACACTTTAAAACTCCAAGAATAAAGGACCTAAGAATTAAAAGTCATTTTATTTGAATGAAAATGTTAGTTTAATTTATGAATTGTTCTCGTTTTGTCATTTTTGATTTACATTTATTTTTTTACATGTAACCGTAAACTTGTTTTGAAACAAGTTTAATTTTTCTACTATTTTTGTGCAGGACAACAATTTAAATCCAGTTCTTATTTGCTTGTTGAGTTAAAGTGAGTGTACAATTTAAGAATTTGATTTTACGTTAAAATTTACTCTGAAAAAATAATACTTCGTATATTCGGCTGTCCGAAGCAAAATATTTTGTAAAAAATCATTCAATTGATAAAAACACATACAAATTACATATTTAGATAGATTATGATATTTACTTACGGACCAAATACATATTTTGAATATTGGGCCATAAATACTAGAGAAATTCCGAGCTGAACTGCTTAGACTGCGATTTTGTTCACTACAATTAAACTAAACTTCTGGTATCGCTATAATATAAAGCAGGCGGCAAGCAGTATTTTATAATCAGCAATAACTGGTATACAGCCAGTTTCGCAAATAGGTTGATTTTGGTTTAATTAAATAATTATATGTCTTAATCAGTAAAAATCAATAACCAAATTCGGTGTATTTCTTGGTTAGAAGAATTTCAAGGTGCATGCAAAATTTCGAATCTGAGTGACGTCTCTGTTTGGAGTTATACGTCGATAAGTACATATATATATATATATATATATATATATATAT
The DNA here is from genome assembly GCA_023376005.1 of Doryteuthis pealeii. Classification (NCBI taxonomy): domain Eukaryota; kingdom Metazoa; phylum Mollusca; class Cephalopoda; order Myopsida; family Loliginidae; genus Doryteuthis; species Doryteuthis pealeii. The sequence continues at coordinate 101,937,673 of CM042155.1, forward strand.
ATATATATATATATATATATATATATATATATATATATATATATATATATATATATATATATATATATATATATATATATACGTTTTCCTTTGTTATCCAATATATATGTATGATTTTAAAATCAAATGGAAAAACTATCTGATTATCAGGCTGACACTGATTAACGAATAGAATACCAGGGGAATAAAATCAAAGATATAGTATTTAAACCTGCTCGGTCAAGCGGTGTGTAATTTCTATCTGTATTTGTACACAATTGCTTGTTATAGCTAACACTGACTCCAAATACCTTTAACATCAAATACATCTTTCCTCATAACATCGACTTTGAAATAGGATAGAAAAATAGAGTTGACACATAAGTAAATAATCAAATGCGTAAGTTAAAAATCTGACAAAACAGTCATGGCTATTCTGAAACACTACCCATTTATGCCTAAAAATATCCTATAAGGGGAGAGCTCGCTGTCACCGATAGCAAATATCATATAGTGGTCAGATGAAAACACTAAGAAACTAAAAACTAATTTTCATTCAATGAATGCATATGCTAAGTTGCCAATTTATTTTTCGTCGCTTTCTTTTTCAGCAGATCATTTGGCAAAAATATCAAAAAATTTAAAACCTTTTTTTCACATTTCTCCCAACGATGACATATTGAAGAAAGTAGATAAAAACAATTAAAAAGTGAACAATATAGAAACATTCCTATTGATCTTTTGATTATATATATATATATATATATATATATATATTATATATATATGGAGAGAGAGAGAGAGAGAGAGTATTGTACTCTCTTTGTGCTAGTTTGCTACAATAGCTCATTATATTATTGACCGTTTCGTGTTTCTCTCCACACCTTCTAGACTTGCTATTTTGTTGTATTTTATCTATGTTTGCTTTTATATAATGTCTTCTTATGACATTGTCTTGTGCTGCGATTTTGAGAAATTCGGTTTCTCTCTTAAGGTTTCCCCTTCTTAGCCATGCCCATGTCTTCTCATGTGCAATCTCTTCAGTTTTTTCGTTTGAAGTGTCCATATAGCTGTTTTTCTTCCCACTCCTGTTTTCTTAATACCCAAAAGATCGTAGATAGACAACTAAACATCAAACTAGGGGATTTCACAACGGAATAACTCAACGAAGTCTTAAAGTAACTAACAGGTAGAAAAGCTGCAGGTCTTGACGAAAATAACCCGAGGTATGGAAGATGAGAAAGTTCAATGACATACTGCTTAGGCTATGCAATGCTGTATATAGACAAAATAGAATAGATAAATGGACGAAAGGATGCATCCTCCCATTCCCCAAAAAGGTAGACCTCGGAATCGCTAAGAACTACAGAGGAATAACTCTTACTGCTATTGCAGCTAAGATATATAATGCCCTTCTTAATCGCATCCGACCCGAAATAGAGAAAATCCCTAGGAGAAACCAAAAATGATTCTGCAGAAATCGATCCACAGCCTCTCAGGTCCTGACTATTCGACGGATCATAGAAGGGCTTTAAGCAAAGATTCTAGAGGCAACGCTGCTATTCGTAGATTTCCCCAAGGCATTTGAATCCATACACAGAGGGAAACGAATACTACTAGCATACGGTCTCCCCAAAGAAATGATTGCCGCTATAATGATGCTCTACAAAGACACTAAAGCAATGGTACACTCAGCTGATGGCGTCACAGATTTATTTGACATAGCTGCTGGAGTCATACAAGGAGATACATTGGCACCATATATATTTATAATATGCCTAGACTACGTACTCCGAACATCATTGGATACCATAAAAGAAAAAGGTTTCATATTAAAAAAGGCAAGAAGCAGACTGTTACAGATGCAGACTACGCTGATGACCTTGTACTTTTTGTAGATACACAGGCACAAGCCGAGTCATTACAGCATAGCCTGAAGAAGACAGCAAAGAATATCGGCCTCTATGTGAACTCCGATAAAACTGAGTTTATGTATTTAAAAAAGAAAGGATACATTTCTATACTCGACGGTAAGCCTCTAGAGCCAGTAGAACAATGCACATACCTAGGTAGCAGTATCTCATCCACTGAAAGCGATGTTAATACACGAATAGGAAAGGCATGGTTTGCCATAAACAGATTATCAGTCATATGGAAATCCGATCTCACTGACAAATTAAAGCGAAAATTCTTCCAGGCTGTGGTTATATCAGTGCTGTTGTATGGCTACACCACTTGGACCTTAACGAAGCGCTTTGAGAATAAGCTAGATGGGACCTGTACAAGAATGCTGCGTGCGGTCTCGAACAAGTCGTGGAAATAGCACCCCACAAGGAAGCAGCTGTACGGCCATCTGCCCCCTATCTTACAAACCATCCGAATTAGACGGACAAGGTGTGCTGGATACTGCTGGAAGAGCAAGGAATCATGGATATCCGTGCTGATTGCCTGACATGATGATAATGATATTATGTGACAATTGTTTTTCCTGGCTGCTGCTATTAGTCTTACTTTACTCTTTTTAATGTATTCTTCGAGAGCTCGAATTGTCGCATCTACACAGTCTTCAATGCTGGCGAGAACTTTTCTTCCTTCTTTTCTTGATATATATATATATATATATATATATATATATATATATATATATATATATTGTCTGTCTGTGTCGTCTCTCGGGTCATATAGTCTGTGTATCTTCTCTTGATTATTATTATTATTATTATTATTATTATTATTATTATTATTATTATTATTTTTGCTCCCTTAGAGTTTTTCCAAACACGCTGTAGGCAGAGTGACAGCAAGTTTCCTCAGGTATCCAGGGCACTTCTGAGTATTCAAGCCAATTTTTAAAATGTTGTAGTTTGGATGGTCTAGATTCTTCCTCTAATTTCCAGTTTACTCAGACACTTGGCCACCGTTACAAGGGCAGCAGTTATGATTGGGATGACCTTTATCTTCATGTTCCACAGTTTTCTCAATTTTCAGGCAAGGTCCAAATATTTCTCTACCTTTTCGTTTTCTTTTTCTTTCATTCAGTGATCCACCGAGACGGTACAATACACGATATGGCAAAACTTCCACAGAATATTATTCGTGTCATTCCCCAGGAGAGATTTAGTTTATTGCACAATTCTTAGTGGGTCACTTTTCCCATCCAGTTGTGCTTAAATGTCGATATTGATTTACACTATTAACAGAGATCAATATTGATACCTGGCAAAGTGGAAAAATGTTTGGCTTGATTTTGTTGATACTTTGTTCATGTGTTTTGATACAATACTAAAATAGAGAACAACTCAGTGAGGATCAAATTCAATATTGTAGTAATGATCTGTAGTATTAGCTCATCAACTAATCTTTTTTTCTTCTTTTTTTTTACTAAGCTTAATTGATTCATTCAGTACTGGACTGAAGGTGTGAGTGAGACTTAATCATGTCTTTTAAGAAGCAAATCCCATTGAGAAAATTGCTAGATGACATTAGAGGCTTTTATTGTGAGTTCGATACTCTGCTAATATCAAGATGATCTTTGTGAGCATTTTTGTTTTGTTTATTTGTTACCGTAGAATGAGGGATAAAATGCTAATCACACGGAACACTTTGCTTTTTTATATTCGAAGTATGGTATACTATTACGGTTTTACTGAAACTTTCTTGCTGGAATTCAACCAGACTATGAAGGATATTATAGTGAAAACAAGAAAAACAAAATGATTAATAATACCATGTTCTTCTGAACTTATTAAATAACAAATATTATCAATATTAGCATAATTCAACCTGCGTACGTATTTTACTGTAACTGCAAAAATATCACTTAGATACCTAAAAAATGTGTAACTTATTAATAACAGTGCGGAGTCAGCTTTCCTGTTCAATCCTATGTTCATTATTTCACAAGGGAGATAACTGTTTAATGTTAATTATCGAATCTTTTTTTACTGATTCTAAATTGATTATTTTATAAATTCCATGAAAAGGATTGCCCACCATTGTGCTTAAATGTCGATATTGATTTACACTATTAACAGAGATCAATATTGATACCTGGAAAAGTGGAAAAATGTTTGGCTTGATTTTGTTGATACTTTGTTCATCTGTTTTACTCTAGATAAAACAGAAGAAGGTCTCAGGTTAGTAGATCTACTTAGTAAAATATATTCGCACCATAAACTGCAAGTCACTGTAATGATCTGTTCATAGTCATTTGTTTTATACCGATTCTCAAGAATAAATACAAAGCAAAAAACAATGAATGCTGATATTTTAATTCAAAGAAATAATTAGATGTTAAAAATAAGAACAGATAATAGATATTGAAAATAGTTTGAATATTCTTAATTCTTAACAGTCTCGTGCAAGAAATTTACAAATTCCAAAAATGATGGATGTTTTATTCCCTGATTGTAACAGCGTGTCAAACCGTCTAGGGATATTTCATGCCTAGAAGTTCAGGAATCACGTTCACTGTACATTCACATTTATATTTTGTGTAGTTATTTATTAGTCCTTTTTAACACGGTCCTAGCAAATATGCAGAGATTTTAAACAGATCTATTTGACACATAGAAGGGAGCCTAACCACCGGGTCAGAGTGAACCTGGGAGTAATGGCAATTACGGGTAATCCTCACTCTTCAGATCTCCACACAGATGCAATTTGTCCTACTCAGGACACTCCATTTTGGGGAGTGGGTCTGCAGGGTATACAATCAGTATATTCAAAACCACACCGACAGAACGGACCAATTGTTGAGTACTAAGTTTAGGGTAAATTATAGCTCTCGCTGATACTATAATATTATGAGCTTTATACTTAGATAATTTGATGGTAACCCCCCCCCCCCATGTTCATTAGAAAATGTTTTATGTTTATAGAAGCGCTATTTCCAGAGTCTCTTTCTGGCCCCAATGTACATTACATAAGACCCACATTTAGATTTTAAAATTCAACTAACCTGCTAATAAACAACCTCATACTTAAACAGCTGCACTTACATTTTTAATTGAAGAAGAGCGTTACATTTTTGACGCTATAATTTGAACATTCATGATTATGTTTTTGTATAATCCGACTTTCTTTGTAGTTTCAGGAAACAGGTGTTAGTAGGTGTGTGTATTTTTGGGGATTTATTATATTTTGAATGGCGTGTGATTGATGTTGGGTAACCATTGTTTCTGAGGGTGTTTATAAAATGTGCTGTGTGTGTAATTTTGTCTTTTTCTTCACTACATTTATTGTGAATTCGTTTAATTTCATTTCTAATGTAAGTTGTTTTTGCAGTCATGGTTTTTCTACCATTGATATATTGCCCGTATCAATGAAAAGTATTCCCTAATGATTATACTATCCCCTCTAAACTTCACTTTTTGCAAAGTATTCTTAAAGTCATTTGCTATACCATCTTTGAGCCTAACATGTGTTGTAGCCTTGTGTCTAAATAATTCAATCTTCGTCTCGTCTTATCAAACACATTATGCTAGAATGAATCATGTTTGTTTTCATGCTATTGGACGGAATTCAACGAGCAACGTTGTGTCTTTTCACTATCAACAGAGTTTTCCTACAAAAAAAACAGACTATAGTTCATATCTATGCAATTCATTATTGATTGTCCATTTCAGAAGAGAAACTTCTTGAATATTTCTCGTGTAGTCATTGGAGATTGTCTAATTTTCTTAGTATTTTCCTTAGTGTTCTCTGTGAGATTCATCTGTCTACCTGCTTGAGGAAGGTTTTCAATGATATTAAACATCACCTGGTGGTAATGTCTCAGTACTAGATCTCTGGGGATTTTGGAGTACACATTCATTGACATCACTCCCAGATCCACTCTGACCCGCAGTGATAGTATCTGTTAGGTCCACATCCAAGGTTCAAATATATATGTTTCAAAGTAATTTCTGTTAGATATGAATAATTGATATGAATGTGCGAATATTGGTTGTATTAAGAATGGTTACTTTAAGCTATAATCATTTACTATGGATTATTATTACTTATTGAAACTATATGCAAACGAATTATTTAATGAATAGAAATAATTGATTGGAAAATTTAATTGTGTGCTCATTATTTGTATTAGACATGAATACTTGATAACAACTGTGTACAAACAATTGATTATAGGCAAATAAAAAATGAATTGAACATTGAAAATGACTGTAATCAAACATTTAGAAATGAATCAAATTTTGGCATTAAATTACCCATAAGAGATAAATCAGTAAAGAAATAAAGTTATTCTTAGCTTTACATTTTGATTGGGAAGTGTTCAGTTATTTCATTGACGTAAATCTATAAAATATTTCAAGAGCCATAATACAGCAATAATCATCCAATAACATAAATCGTACTTGGCATTATCAATGATTTTCGACAAGTTTTACTTCTTTTAAATTTTACAAATTATTTTTTATTCATTTATTTGGCATTTTCAAATTGTGTGGTATTAATATTAGTATGTCTATAGGGGAATTATGTGGTATTAATATGTCTACACGAAAACGGTTGCATTTTATAAAGAAACAAATAAGTCATCACAAATAAGATCTATGGGGAAATATGATGTAGATAGAAAATAAGGCGAATATTTTTATATCCATTGCGCGGAGCTGATATCATGTTTGCGTAGTGAAGTGAAAAATACGATATGTCAAGAAGGTATTGCTTTTACAGTTCGAGGGTTATTGTATTAGCTATTGATTATAGTTCGACTCGAAATCATGAGACAGGTTCATGTGGAGCAGAAGTAGACCTGTTTCTGATTCAGCAGACACTTTTCCGAGAATAGGTGGAAAGGAAGAAAGTTTTTTAAAAGTAGAAAAGGAAGACGAATGACTAGGGAAATTATTTTCTGAAAAATATGAATTGATGGATAGATAGATAGATCTGAAAATGTAATAAACATATTTCTGCATATATATATATATATATATATATATATATGTGTGTGTGGTGTGTGTGTGTGTGTGTGTGTGTGTGTGTGTGTGTAAATTTCATAATCCCTATAGACAAAGAATAAAATAATTGAACAAAAAATTGATAAATCGAACACTGACAATGACTCAATAATCATTATTGTAAAAGTACAAAAATATACGCCGCCTGTTTACCTAGGCAAAATATGCGCCAAACTATATATAAATCTTCTTACAAACAATATGGACCGTTTAATGTTGCATATTTAATTCCAGAGTTGTTTTTTATTCTATGTATATATGATTTTGACTATAAATTACATACTCGTTGATAACTTACGGAATTCCTGGGAGTATTGACACGTAAGCAACGACGTAGTTTCGATTACAGAATCTCCATTATAAATAGATTTGAAAATAGGGGGTATAATCGAAAAGTATATCAGCTTGAACACTAGCTCTTGTCGTCACTCCTGGCTTTCATTGCTAAATTTTCTTGATTTAACTAAATAACAGTTATCTAATTATTTTAACGATTTTTAAGAAATTTAAGATTTTTAAAAAATATCTAAAAGCATTATTAATATCGACTAAAGCAAAAAGCTTAATAAAATAAAGAATAGAATGAAATTAAACTATTTAGTAAAACTTATTTTAAACCGTGGGGTTATAATCGAAGAATAGGAGAGCTTTGACTCTAGACAGTAAATAATAAAATTACCGTTATTTCTTTTTGTTAATCAAATACTTTTAATATTTATTGACGAGATTTTTGCTCACATTAATTAAAATAAATCTACACAAATTTAAATCAATAATATCAAGCAAAGATTTATCAAAATCATTTTTAAAGATCAATGTTCAAATTATCCTTCCCGTTTATACTGTAAACCGCTATTTGGTTGTTCATGGTGATGGCGTTGGTAACAATAAATCCATTATAAAAGATGTTGATGTCTTAATCTTGATTCAATAAATTCAATTCTATACTCAAATTTACACAAACAATTTCGGTTAAAGCTGGTTGGCCGGTGGGTTGTTTATATATATATATATATATATATATATATATATATATATATATATATATATATAGGGTAATCCCATAAATCATGACAACATTGAATAGTAACTCAATTCTTCGTAAACCTCTCCTTCTGGTCAAGCCCTTAAAAGAATACACTATCAAGAATTGTCTATGTTCTATCCCATGCAGCTTTTAGCAATGTTTACAAACGCGAGTCATGCTTTAATTTTATATTTTCCATAAGTTAACTCTAAATCGTCCAATTGGAGTCATTGGGCAACGGATATAAGGATTGAGTTAATAAAGTGACAGTCATGCGGAGGTCGCAAATTCAATACTAACTACAAGGGAAAATAAGAAAAATGATTAAAACTTGTAACAGGCTATAGTCAACGAAATCGGAACTTTCTATTCCAATGGATTAAATAAAGGTTTCAGTTCGTAGTTCCATGAAAGCTCCTAAGTTCGACAAAAGACACATCAAGATGGCGGGATACACCGGCCGAAACGTTGTGTATATAACATTAAATACGAATATTTATTGTCTGAAAACTCTAAATAATACATTTCATAATATTTGAATTCAGACCGTTTGTCTAATAAGGCTAGAGAGACGAATATGCCCTACTATTTGTCCATAGTTACGAGAAGAGAAAAATAGATTTTATTCTTGAGATCATTTGTGTGAAGTGAAACACAATCTTATGCTGGATTGAAACTCAGAAAATGCCGCCATTGTACTAGGATGAAATCTTTTACATCACACGTATATACATTATATATACAAGCAAAATTTATCACCCTCCGGGCGGTGTAAAATTTATTTTTGAAAGATATTGCCGAAGGGGCGATTACATAAATAAAATAAAACATCTAATATTTGTAAAAAAAAAATAATTACTTATTTACTTATCATATTCACTCCACTCCACTGAGATTTTTGTTTTGCTTTACGACAAACGACAATGTTTTTTGGGTTTTTTTTATAGATCCATTTCTGCATAATTCTATAAGATTTTATTTGATTTGAACGAATATTTTAATTTCAGTGTAAAAGATATATTTAAAAAAATGTTTATCTCGATTTTATCGACGTCCAAAATTAGGGGAAAGAATCATTTACCTTGCTCTTTTATAAATAGAAATGTAAACATATGTTTGAAATTTCATATGTTTAATAATTGACATAATATAGATGTGCTGTCGAAATTTAAATAAATATGTTTTCTTTCTAATGAAACCAAGTTTCTTACATTTTAATTGAAATTAATTCAAATATTCAAGGCTTTTCATTTGGGGAATATCAAATGAAAAAAAATGTTTTTTTACGACAAAAGATAATCAAAAGCGAACGTGTTTTCAACGTATGATTAAATGTAAATTATTAATTAATATTAATAAGATTATTTTATATGTAAATAGGGTAAGCATGATCGATGAAACTGTTGTTAGATGGGATGTATTTTAGTTTATTTTTAGCAGAATGGGCGAAACTGTCGTTAAATTTAAACTCCTAATGAAAAGTGGACATATGCAATCCTAAACCGGATACAATTAGATACATAAACATCTTTAAATTTAATGTAAAAGAAGATTATGTGACTATTTCTTGTTTTTGAATAATTTTCTTGTAAAACTCTTTATGTTAGATACTTAAATATATATTAAAATAAAACAAACTATATATAAATCAATAATACCGGACATTTATTTATTAAAACTTGTTTTAATGGTTATCATTATATAAAGAGATACTCATTGATAAACTTATGCAATTCCTGAGTGTATTGTGACGTAGGCAATGGAGTAATTTCGGTTACAGACAGAATATCCATTATATATAGATTTGAATGAGTCAGAAAAAATTCCTGAAATAGGTAGAATTACAACTGTAATAAAATCTACTTTTTACCAACAAATCTCTAGAAATTAAATTTACCCCTATTTTATGGAGCTGAAAACCTAGAGATGCATCGTTCTTTTTCATTGTTTTCTTTGTTTATATTGTCTGAATTAGGATGTTCTTAGAATTTAACTTAATTCCACTTACGAGTATATGCAGCTTACGTTTCTTTGTGTAGGGAATGATGTATACATTGCCAGAGGCTTTAAGAGATCATACAATTAACTGTAAGTTAATTATATGTTTGGAAATGTAACTAAATTACTTGTGTCTTTTCTTCTCCTTCCGCTAGTAATGGACGTTCAAGCCGAGATAGGAAGACATTCAAAATATTTACGACAGCACAATCTTCTCAGATTTCTAACGTCATCTTACAATAGCAGGACGCATGGATATACCACCTTATAATGATTTAATTTACAACATTTGATATTGCTCTCTCTCTCTCTCTCTCTCTCTCTCTCTCTCTCTCTCTCTCTCTCTCTCTCTCTCTCTCTCTCTCTCTCTCTCTCTCTCCATATATATATATATATATATATATATACATATATATATCTTCTCTCTTTTTTTTTCTTGAATGGTTAACGTAGCTTTTTAGTTGTTTAATATTGACATCCGTACATTAAACTCACTCACTGCATGTGATAGGAATTTTTTTACTTAATGAAAAGAAAAATGTATGAATATATTTAACTGTTTAAATACAAAAATGTTTATCTAAACCATATTTTTTAGTTTTTGTTTTATATTTTTAGTGCGGTTATTAATTGGACAGTATTGTATCTATGGTGGCCCGCAAAGAGAATCAATTCTATTCAGTTCGTTACAGGAGATATATATATGTTCATAGAATTAACTCTTTAAGATTTCTTCTGTGAAAATTTGGTGCTGTGTAAATTTCTTGACGAAGTAGCGGATATTCCAAATTAGAAAATGTATGTACATAGAAAACACTTATTATTATGCTTTTGAATCACCATAATTTAGTAGTTCGGTGATATTGCCAATGGTAACATTTCGAATACAAAAAACATATTTAATATAACTCAAATTACAGTTCACAATACTGTACCTTGTTTTTCTATTCTTTAAGTATTATTGAAATCTGGGATCTATTTTATGGATACAAAATGAAAACAAACTTGAAAATTGCATTTTCACATTTTTTTCATTGCTTTTTTATAAGAATTACATTTTTCCAATTAAAAATATCCATTATTTATCAGAGTGGTGCAGGGTGTGTAGTACCCGAAGAAATTTCACTTTTTATAGATTTTCTTTATTACTATGATACATAAATTTATGAATATTGTTTCATTATATTAAATATGTTTATGATGATGAGCTCAACAAAGGATGAATTACTTTTAAAATACAATTTAGAGAAATTATATTTTTCGTCATCCTCATCATCCTGTCGTGTCGGCAGTACGGATAACCATGACAATCTCTCGCCAACCATCAGTCCATGTGGTCCTCAATGCAGCACGCAGAATGCGCACAGAGTTGATCTTTGTAGATTTTTGCTGGAGGGCCAATACTGTCGTACCCATCTGCAGGTTTTCACAGGAGAAAGTCACTTATGAGTTCGTCCAGTAGTGTCCAGCATATCTTACTCGGGTAGTTTGTGTGATAGGAGGAAGTGGCCATACAGCTGCTTTCTTTTGGGCTGTTGTTTCCACGATTTTTGAAAGACCGCACACAGTATTCTTATGCAACTTCCATTTAGTTTATTCTTCAGGAGCTTTGTTCGAGTCCAAGTGGTGCAGCTTTGCAGTGATACAACTACGGTTTATAAGAATTTTCACTAAACCGTGAGATAAGATTTCCATCTGATTGATAATCTGTCGTTTGTAGTCCATGGCTTCCCTATGCGTGCACTAACATCACATTTTGTGGATGGGATAATACTACCTAGATACATGAACTGGTCTACTGATTTTAGGGGCTTATCATTGAGTGTGATTTTGGCCCGATCTTGTTTAAAACACATGCATTCAGTTTTATCAGAGTTCACATAGAGGCCAATGTTATTTCCTACTTTCTCCAGGTTATGCATCTGTGATTCGGCTTGTGCAGGTGCATTTACAAGAAGCGCCAGATCATCTTCATAGTCCGCATCCGTAAGTTTTTGTGGTATATCACCTGATTCCGGATTTTTAGGGTTAAGCCTCTCTTTTAAGGGATCTAATGACGTTCAAAGTACATAATCTAGACATATTATAAATACATATGGTGCTAACATATCTCGTTGCAGAACTCCAGCGACAATGACAAATAAATCAGTGTCACCATCAGGTCAACGAAGGATTCATTTAGTGTCTTTGTAAATCATCATTATAGCGGTAACTGTTTCTTTGGGGTTTCCGTATGGATAATTGAAAATTAAGTGTTCGATTACGGGTGTAAGAGCTATATTATATATATATATATATATATATATATATATATATATATAATGCTAGAGAAATTTTAGAAGTGATTATGAGGTTTAATACTTTTTATTTTATTATCCATTTAGTCAAATATTGTCTATATTTTACAAGCTTTTAAATTGAAGGATCTACACCAGGTCATCTCAAAGTTGTTCATATCGATCCCTGAGGATGGATAACATTTTGACAAGGTTAATAAAAACCTACGTGCCCATAGCGTGGAATTATTACTTAATACTTTAGCATTCCAGGCTAAAGTTGACTTATACGAGTTTACTTTGGGTCACTGAAATGTTCAGTTTTTTTCAAATTTATTCTTACAAAAGCAACCAGAAAAATTATTGGGGATAATGACTTCGATTCAATAATATTCTTAACATGGAAACTCCTGAATAGATTATTTCTACATTTGATGTTAAATAGGAAAATACCAATTTAGACATCTTTCTTAATAGAAAATTTATTGAACCGAAGTCTATGTACACAGTTAAAGGATTTGGATATTACTTGATAAACAAAAGAACTGTAGCAAAATATCCCAATATTCTTTGAGAAACTGTTAAGTCCATTTGAATAGTTTTCTAAGTTCGTATATAGTGTAATCTTACTTGAAAAGTGGTTATTTGTGACTAAAATTCGCAAGCATGCAACATAATGTTCGTGGTATTCTTAGTTTCCACCAAAAACCACCCTTCCTATTGAAAAAAAATAATTTAAGGATAATATATATTTACCAACGCCTCCGCACGAACAGGATGTGACACATGGTCAATTTCTTAAGCGGCGTTTAACGGGTTTGAATTCAGAATGTTCCTTCTCCTAGACTGGTTACCAATCCATGGTTAAAGAACCCAGACTTCCCTGATATTTACCCATTGCTTTCCCAAGGGTATTAGCGTCATGTGAAATGCAAACAGGAATTTAACTTGGGTCAACAAGTTCATGTCCTATTTCTCTAACCATTACACTACAATTCAAGGATTATTGGTGTATTTCCATTTATAGTTTATTAATTATTTTCTAATAGTATTAAACAGTTAAAAAGTAACTTTTTATTTTATTAAATATTCAACTACTCTATTTCGTATTGAATGAAATGAAATTTGGTTACAAGTAAATGAATTAACCTAAATATCTAATTTTTTTATCTCCCATGATAGAAAAAATCTCTGAATAATTAAATGTATCACCTTAATTTAAAACGAAGGATATTGCAAACTATATATCATCATCATCATCATCATCATCATCAGTCATCGCCCATGTCACACTGGCAGCACGGAGCGGACCCCCTCTCTCTCTCTCTCTCTCTCTCTCTCTCTCTCTCTCTCTCTCTCTCTCTCTCTCTCTCTCTCTCTCTCTCTCTCGCTCTCTCTCTCTCGTCTCTCTCTCTCTCTCTCTCATCCGTCCTTATCAGTCATCGCTCATGTCATCCAGTATCCGTACAGAACTGATGAAGTTAATATTTGTTGCTTTGTTTACTCTAGTGTGTCCATTTGCAGGTATAAAGAAAAGAACGTCACTTATGCATTCGTCCTTACATCTCCAATAGCGTCCAGCATGTCTTGTTTGTCTTACTATGATGGTTTATGTAATAGGGGGTAAGTGGCGATACATTTGATTTTTTGTAGAGTACTGCTTCCAGGATTGTCCAGGACAGCACAAGGTATCCTTATCTCGTTTATATCTGGCTTTTTTCTTCGAAGCCTTTTGTTAAAGTCCAAGTGGCACAGCCATATATGCGGCTACAGTTTGAAAGTAGTTTTGCTTTATCTTATCAAAGATCACATTTACTTATGATCTACTATAGCAATCCAGTCCTGGACATCACTTTCTTTAGATGAGATTACTACCTAGGAAAGTGAACTGGTCTACTATTAAATAGTAAAACCTTCTAGAATGTGGATAAACTGTTGCTGCTCAAATGTAAATGAATAACTCGCTCGATTGAATTAGAATAGAAAGCATTTCTAGAAAAAGAAATTGATGGATTATTTTACACACGAGAAGGACGGGTTGTTATATTGCATACACTAACAATCAAGGTGTGGTGATCGAATAGATCCAATCTATCTACATTGAATATAGGCCAAATCTATCGCCTTCATGGAAAATCCTGCTTCATTTCATGGAACACTTCGTACCTGTCAGCTGAAACAAGGTGTGATTTACTAAGCTTTTATTAGTCTGTCTCACGACCTTGTGGTTGCTTGAGGTGGCGCTTGTGTTTAACAATTATCAACGTATGAAATGGACACGGTGAATCGAGTTTAAATCCTGGATGAAGTTTGGGTTTCACTTCCGGCTATGGTTGAATAGACGAGGAGACAGGGCTCTGTAAACTTAGTATGACAACTGAACTAGCAGAAGAAAAACCCTGATGTTAACTTAATGTGCCCTCCTCTCGTTAGCCAAACTACTTTCACATAGAAACGTTTGCGACACATTAAAGCACTGGAAAAGACTTAAATTGCCTCACTTCACTGAAAGGAACTGATTCATTGTCATGATCGTAAGCCATTTACTAAGTTTTACTTTATCATAATAACAGAAGTATGGAGCACTTGTTGGGAATCAAAATGATCTGAGTGTCTAGATTTCAAACTATTATCCGAGCTGCCCTTAGACAAAGGTAGATTATCGAAAAACATATCGAACCAAATCTAGCTTCGTTATTTTATATTCGTATACAAAAGCTAAAAGAAAGTTGAGGTAAATCATAAAAAGCCAGGTAAAATAATTCAGCGACTCGATAATAATCTTATAAATCTATAGAAATAAAAGAATTTATTATGAACAGAGAGCAAGGAAACAGGAAGAAAAAATCTGCAAATTGAAAAACAGGTTTGGATTACTAGAATGCAATTATATAGTGTCAAAGAAGTTATTGATGTGAAATATATGATGATATAAAAAATCGGAGATCTAAATAAAACGAAAAAACATCATAAGTTATGAAAAAGTAAAAGAAATAAAGAAAACGATTGTAGAAAAGTGTTTGGTAATAGAAAGCAGAAAAAAATCAAACAAGTATAATGCAAAGAATTATGAAAAACATATGAGAAAATCGTAAAGGGAATTGAAAAGTGAAAAAATCAAAAATGGATACCAAACAAATTAAGGGCGAATGAAAAATAAGATTAAATATTTAGCCACAACTCAAAAAAGAAAATAATTTTTGAAGAATAAAAAAATAATAAAATCAATAGAGAAGACGAAATTAAACGATGATGTGTGGAAAATTGAGACGAAGTTCAAAGCAACGGAACGTGAAAACTGATATAGTGACAGGCAGGAAATAATGGAGATTATTTTCTTCTCGCTCGATTCAGCCATGTTGTAATGTCGGTGCACTAATCTGTTCTGCATCTGCCATATTGGATTTAAAATTGATTGCCGAAGGCAGAGAAGAACACAGAGACACGCAGCTCTTTCCAGTAATATACTTTAGGATAGTACGGTGCCAACAGAACCGTTGAGAAATTTCAGCTGTAGTAAAAATAACAACCGAAAACCCCTTTTTACAGAAAAGGTGACATATTTACTCAGTCATTCGCGCCACTTGGCTCGTAACTACATGCCAACAAACACTGGTCGCTTGGCGGTTGTCAGTAATTTCTTCTGCCAACTCCAAACCAGAATAGAAACTGGGAATTGAAATGTATTAAGGGTTTGTAATAGAAAACAGGCTTGCAAACTATGAGAATAATTCAGTTAGAAGACTCCGTCGTGAATATATATATATATATATATATATATATATATATATATATATATATATATATACCAACTACTCCGTACGAGCAGGATGAGACGCAAGGTGAATTCCTCAACTGGAGTTTAAAAGAGTTGAATTCAGAGTTTTTTCTCCTATAGTCAGGCAGACTTTAGCATTGATTAGGCAACCTAATCAATGCTAAAGCCTGCCTGACTATTTACCCATAGCTGGAGGGAGAGTAGGTGGATTCATACTTTTCCAAAGGGTATTAGAGGTATGTGAAATGCAATCGTCCTATATATATATATATATATATATATATATATATATATATATATATATACAAAGGTTATTTTAGAAATGTCCTTAGAGATTATATTGATAACTGTGGATGTGTTCTCTCGTAGATATTTCTTTTATCAATGTTAAATCGCGTAATATTTCCATAAAGTCCAAATGAAAAGGAAAACGAATTTTACCCGTTTATATTTTTGTCGATAGTTTCATGAGAACGTCAATCGATGTGATATCATGGTGTATAACACTATTTTTAAGGGATAGTTATTTTAGGAAGGGTGTATATACAGTTTGTGCCTCAAAGCTTGAAACAGGATTAGCATGTATCCGTTCTGGTACCAACTATGTCAGTAATAATATGGAAGTAACTATATTTACTATGCATTAAACAGGCTCGCACACTCATTCACATACACACACAAATACACCTGCGCGCACGGACACACACACACACGCGTAAATATGTTAAATTGTCTAACAGCCTATAACTATATTATCAATGACCAATATTCAGTTGTTGAAAAATATTAAATAAAAGAAACGTTAGGAGGGTTTATTAATATTTGAATGATAAATTGTCGATGTTAAATCGTTTTAATTGATATATACATATCAAACATATCTATGATTAAATATATATGAAATATGTATCTAAAATCTGTTTCAGGTCAATTCAAATATCGTCTGTTAATATTGTTTTCTGTTTATTAAGTGGTAATAAACAAATCCAACACCAATAGTCGATATTTGAATTACCCTGAAGAAGATTGTAGATGCATATTTAATTGGAAATTAATCATGGATTTATATCTTATTATAATAAAGTTACATTGAGTGTCTGTCTGTAACCGAAACTACGTCACTACTTACGTCACAATACCCTCAGCAATTGCGTAAGTTTATCAATGAGTATTTAATTTAATCTATAGTCAAAATCATTAATACATAGAATAGAATAGATCTTATTTATCAACGATGTCTCTAAGAACATCAGAGTTAGATTTGCCTCAAAGCAGCTCATATTATTAGTGCATTTAAAATCTTGCAATATGTCTTATATATAACTAAGAATTAAATGTTTACATAATATGTGGTGTGGTTAATTTGCATACTGGTTTTAACAAAACAGGTCTTAATAAGTAATTACTTAATTACTTTGTGTTAATGATCTCTAATATTTTTATTCTCCAAAGTATTAAAATCAATCCTATGTATGACTTTATATAGAAACCAATTAAAATATAATTAGAATAAGTGTAATCCTTTCATATGCGTTCTTATATAAAAACTACGGAGGGCGCATATTCTTCCTTGTGTATATAACAAGGGAAACGTTTTAACGTCGAATATTTATTTTTCAATTATTAATTAAACCTTCACGCTGCTTATTTTTCACTTTTATTTATTACTTTTACCACACACACACACACACACACACACACACACACACATATACATATATATATATATATATATATATATTATATATATATATATATATATATATATCACTGATGACCATATTTTACATGGGATATATGTTGCTGCATTGCGAGGATTGTCCCTAAATAACATTATCATCACACCTTCTGATAAAGGTATGACAGTATGGAGGTTGATTCGACGGTGCTAACGATATATTTAGAGGAATGCTACCTTTTTAATTCAGGAAAATAATATATGTATGACTCAAATTCAATTTCACCTTTCAGAATGAGTGCTGGGTTTTTTTGATTGTTTTCATTTTCATTTTCTTTGTATAAAATCTATTTGTAAGTTTATTTTGAAACTTATTTCCAGCTAAAGAAATATTTTTGTTCAGTGAATAGTTGTACCGGAACTAAATGGGCCATCAAAATTCCTCCCAAAAAGGCGTGGCGATGAGCTTTAATTAGCCAAGCCCCTATATTGTAGCTTGAGTGTGTAACCAATGAAGGTGTGATATGTATGAGGGTGCCCTACCCGCAGGTGTTATTAAACTTGTGATTGGTCAGTCAACCAAAATTCGTTTCCTAAAGAATCTTAAATAAATTTTCAACGTGAGGGAGGGAAATCAGAGATACCAAACACACGTGATCAAAGGGGAAAGAATTCTCTCCAAGACGCTTCTTTAAGAAACAAAAATCTCCTGAATTCAACCATAATAGCACCAATCGAATCACTATTGTCTTCTCTCTTCAAAATTAAGGTGATACATTTTTCGTTATACATCATTGCACAATTTTGTGTCAATAAATATTTGTTGAGATTTTTTCTTGTTTTTAGAATTGACAAGAATTACGGCAACTCATTTCCACCAATCTCCCCAACCCGTCATAAAGACGTTCCGACCAAGTTGCGTCGATACCAAGTCTGCAGATTAAAAGGAAAGCACAGCGTGGATACAGAAGTCATTGACAAAGCAATTATCCGGGGACACATGTGGGAGTCATGAAACTGTCATTACATCACAATTACCGTGATTAGCATCGGATCACAAAGATGAAGATGTTGTCATCATGAACTCCGCAGAGTAATAAAATGTTTGAATTAATAAATGAGTAAAACTCATATGAAAAAAAACTCTCACAAACCATTGACAAGAAAGAGGGCGAATCATTGTTTATATAACAATAAAGATGAGGACAAGAGTCAGAAAAATCTAAGATACAGATTATCAAACCACATCTAAAACATTCAGACAAATAATGCTTTTCTTTCTCAGTTTTTCTATAATCTTCGCTACATTCCACTTGATTTGTATTGCATCTTGAAAAAAGTTCTGGTTTTGATCGGATCAATTGTTCAATTAATTCTTCCTTTGGGAAACAGTGAAACTGCGCCTCTCTCAGGATTTGTGTTATGAAGCAAAATTGGTGATAGTCTGAAAGCAGCTGGAAGAAGGAATAGTCTAAATGCGAAAGAAGTACCAATTCAAATTCTTGATTGTTTTTTTTCATCGTATTTGCAACGAGTTGGCGTGCGTTGTGATGCAGAAAAATCTGAGATTTAATTCCTTGTATTGTAAAAAAGCTTTTACATTTCAATGCCTCAATTCAAAGTGTTGACTAATTCAACAATGTAATTCTTCTGTAAGTTCTTATGTTTTTTAAATACCACATTCTTTCAATGTGTTCTTTCCCGCTGAATTCAAAAATGTTATTTTCAAGTGTTGCATTTTCAATCCTTGTTTTCACCGACTTCATAATTACCATAAATAACTAGATCAGCACATTAATTTCTCTTTTACATGTTCACATTTTAAACGGGAAGAGAACAGTATAGAATATTTTAAATAAAATCTTTGAAGAAAAGATTTTTCTTTTAGCAAAATAAATAAATCAATTACACTTAGTTTTCCGTTCACATTCTTCTTTGTATTTTTCTTTTACTTTTATTTTTATTCTTTACCTTTTTATATTAAATTAATTTAATTTTGAATATGTCCAAATAGTGTTATATATAGTTTAGTTAAATTAGTTGTCCAATTTTCTGTTGTTGGAATTTTTCGAGCATCTACAATCGGGATAAGTTGAAATTCACCTGTAATCCTGAACACGCAAAAAATTTTGCTGAGTTACATATGTGCGTAGTAGTAATCGCTGAATTGAGTCGTGTCATCGAATTCCTTGAAGATATTGTAACCATAACTGTCGGAGAACTTTGATTTGTTCCCTTTTACCCATATCAATGTCCATACTTTGGAGCAAGTTAGAGTTGAGTGATTTCATGAATGATACAGATAGGCACAGACATGAGACCCATGCTGTTTACAGCTAGTTGCTGAAACTATTGTTTGATTAAATACTGGTGCCCTAATCATCAAACTATGCAAGTTTAGTTAAATTCCATTCGATATATTTAATTCTGTTGTTGAATGTTCACTTTTTTTTTCAAATATCTATTTGATTCGGGATAAAATATCAATAACGCATCAGTTCATTTTGTAAACAGTGATTTTTTCATGCTTGAATCGGAACGTTGTTTGTTTATATTTCCATCGAGCATTCATAGCTACATTTGGCCTTATAATTTGGCCTTTAAAGTTAGACAATTTGTTTAAAAAAATGGATTTTTAATTAGTGTTAGGAATTATGAAATATCAAAGTCCACTAAATTGAAAAAAAATATGATTAATAAAATAGAGAGAGAAGATTCAGAAATTATTTAACAAAAATGGTATTTTCTGAATGTCTTACATAAAGCATTATTGCTATTAGTTTATGACTGGTTTCTCTTTTGTTGATTATTTTTCTTGTTGTACTCATCAGTTTTATTGTATTTTATACGACGGTTGAGTATGGATAGAAAAATAAAACATTAATCGCCGACGATAATTTAAATTGCATTCTTAATGATATGAAAGTATTCCTGAATTAATAGGGAATTAAAGATTAAGCCACTGAAGCCAATTAAAATTACTATTTTACATTCTAGTCATATTGTTACATACTTTATCATCTGATTATTTCTTCACGACATATTGTTGGCGTAGTTATGAGGTTTCAAGTATGCTTATCTAAAACTAGTAATTTATACAGTTATATGGCTTCTTTTGAAGCAGTCGGTGTATTCTATACCTCAATTACAACTACTACTATTATTATGACTAAAAGTAGTAGTAGTAGTAGTATAATAGTAGTAGTAGTAGTAGTAGTAGTAAACTATTATTAATCTACAGTTGATGTAATAATTTTGAGGCGACCACAGTGCTCATTAAAATCCAGGCTATTCTGTTAATTAAGTATCACCCCATAGTGTATTTACTAAATAAAACACTAGTAGACATGACCAATATACTTATATATTTTATTACAAATCAATTCAAATTCTGGATGTAATAAGTGGTAATCAAGATCTTGTAATTTTCGGAATTGATAGTTAAAAGTTTATGATTAATGTATGATATGAGAACAAAGATGTATTTATTGAATTCAAATAATGTAAGATACCCTCATTTTATTGCAGTAGTGTTGGATCGATGCAAGGTAAGCTTTCTTAGTTTTGACACAAGGTCAGTGGTATGGGGTACTCAGGAATTCTCGAACTCATTAGTAATAGTTTTCTAGTTTAGCTTGCTAACCATTAAAAGCCGTGAGACGCCTTGAGATTATATTTATTGATTTATAACGGTAAAAATAATAGCTGTTCAATCAATCCAAAAGGAAAGTAGAAAGTTTAATATTGCGAATCACTCGCTGAAAAGATATAGTGTCATACTTTATTCTCCTGATTCTACAGATCTTCACCTAATTCCTATCACATAGACAGCGATAGATAAATATATGTTCTATTCCTATTTGATATTCAAACAAATCAATTACTCATTATTGCATTGCAAAAGTTTCCAATATGTCAAGTTTCCAACAATTCGTAATAGAGTAGTCTGTTTATATCACACCAAACACTAAAATAAATGTCTTCTAATTGAATTCTTTAAGGTACTGATTGGGAATGTTTTATTTGATCTAACCATGGAATCACGTGACATTTTTCGTAAAGCTAGCAAAGTTCTTCTCAAAGAAATGCAAGTGTCTATGCACATGTATACTAATTTTAAATATTAATAATTTAAAAAAACATTAAAATCTATTTATTCCGTATAAATCTTTTCTCACAAAGAAAAATATTGTTTAAAAAATGCAATATTCATGTCCCTAAATTAATTGATGTCATTTCATGTACATTAGTAAAGACTACGAACATAAGAATAAACATATAAAATATGAGCACCATTGTATTTACATTACTTTGTCAAATGAAAGGTTGTAAGGAAGGAGGTTAAATCGATTACTATATTATTTCAAACTTATTTAAGTTTGGGGAAAGCAGAATTTTAACTTATACATACACCATTTTTATAGAAGGATTTTTTAAATCTTAAATTTTTCAGATAAGAAAGAAATATGTACAAAACAAAATACGTAATAAAGTTAAAGTTCAAAAGAAACGATATTCTATTCGATTCAAACAATTCCCAGCGGGCATTCAAGACAGGTTTGTGCAGATATAAAATAGTAAGATTAAGGAGACCAATTATTATAAATATCAAAATTAAACCGAAATGCAATGAAATTAAATCGTGTATCTACACAAGGGAAACCCAAAACA
>CM042155.1:101962544-102060044 GCA_023376005.1 Doryteuthis pealeii
TAGAGATAAACTGAACTTTAAAAATGAGGAGTTTTTTCGGGAGACGTTAGGGCACCGTTTATATTTTTACAGTCCATCCAAAAAGTGTGGTTGGTCCTCTACAAATCTTTACTTCACCCCTATAGATAATCATCGATGTAGCTAGTTATTTCTACACCTTTACGGACCATCATCAGGAAAAATGTAAAAACAATACAACATTGGATTGTTCCATTATAATGGTGCTCTATTTATATTAGTGTTGTATTTTTTATTTCTATTTATTTTTTTTTGTTTATTTAATTGTTATTATTATTGTTATTATTATTGTTATTATTATGGAAATTATTAATGTGGTTATGTAGTTAGTGGCTGTTAAATGATTTTAGCCAATGCCACTAACTACATAGCCACATTAATAAAAGAAAGTACTTGGGAATAGATATGTTACGGCAAATACATCAGCTATTATATATACTAGCAAACATATGCACCCTCCGGGTGCAAGTATTTAACTTTTAATATAATAAAATATCATATTAAATTAGAAAGGCTAATAAAACTGAATAAAAATGCAGATAAAACGATTTGGAACAGAGGGGCTATGATTGAAAAATAGAACAACTTTGAAACTAACTCATCCATCGTTTTCCATTACTCCCGTCTTTCATTGGTAAATTTTCCTAATTTAACTATTTAGTTAAAATAGGAAGTAAAGAATAATATTACAGTTATTTCTTCTTGTTAATGGATTTCTTTTAAGATTTATCCCCGAGATTTTTGCTCACACTCATTAAGATAACACCAAACAATTAGAAATCAATAATACTAAACACATATTTATTAAAATCAAATCTTTAATATCAATATGCAAATTAGCCTTCCCATTAACACTGTAAACCGCTATTTTGTTGTATATATAAGTACAACTGCGTGTTATTAGCTTGTAGATATGGTAAACAGTCTTAATGATGTAAAACAATTTTGTTAATAATTGAGGTTTGAATAAAAATAAAATCATGGAGAATGTGATGTAAATAACAAAGGGAATTGTGACTTGTATAGTAATATAGTTTCGGTTACAGACAGACAAACCCACAATCTCCATTATAATAAGATATAAACCAATAATATGTTGCATACTTACTTTCTAAGTATATACAATACAGTGTTCTTCTTTATTCTATGTATTACTGATTTTTACTATAAATTAAATACCCATTGACAAACTTATACAATTACTAGGAGTATTGTGACGTAAGCAGTGACGAAGTTTCAGTTACAAACAAACCAAACACCGTATCCCCATTATAATAGTGATTTATTATATATATATATATTATATACTAGCAAAAAATACGCTCTCCGGGCGATGTAAAAATTAATTTTTAAAGATATTGCTTGATATTGCTTTTTTTTCCAAGTTAACGTCTGCTTTTATTCAGATTTTACGCGCCTTAGTAAAAAAACACCCTTCCTTTTAATTTAAGTTTTTTCCAAAGTTAGAAAAGGGGTTACCTGAAATAAAATTCAGCAATTAAAAAAATAAAATAACTTGAGCAAAAATACTAAAATAATTTCTTTAATTACTCAGTGAGTTAAATTATGTTTTTTCCACCCGTAGTAACTTTTAAAATTCAATTCCGTGTTTGTTTACGTTTTTCAAATACACCGAGGGTCTATCTTATGGAAATGCATATTGGATGATAATTTGACTAAGTTAGCAAACACAAACAAATAGGTACCAAATGCAATGCAAAATATATTTATTTACAGTGGATATTGATTATTGTGAATTTCATTAATAAAATATTTAAAAAGTATTAGGATACCTCCAAAACCTTTAATCTCCGAAAATGGCATGTTTTCCCTCGTATCCTTTATTTTTCTTTGGGAAATGTATAATTTCATTTTCTAAACGTGATCTCTGTATATTTCGAATTATATGATCAATAATATGAAGGCTTTCTTGCAATCTACGTTATAATTTTAACTTAAAGTTAGTTAGTCGTTGTTACAAACTGAGAGTCCATTTTTAATTATAACTAGTTCACTACATCACTGAGTTTATGGCCATCTGTCTGAATCTTGAGACTGAAAAGTGCCTATTCACTCCCTCAACTGTAATATTGCTTGCATCTATTAATTAATAATTAAATAATCATTTCGAATATTTATTTTACAAATACATTTTTCACTAAATCTTAGGTATTTATTTATTTGTAAACTTTATAGTTAACTTTCTGTTACTTAAAAATGTCCAAGAATAAAAAAGAATAATTATTAAATTTGTTTACAAATTTCGCAAATACTATTTTTCATTTTAAGTAAAAACTTTTTATTTAATTTCATAGTCTATTCATTTAAAATTGTAATTATTACAATAAAAGGGAAGTATTTTTACATTATTATTCAACATTTGATTCCTTTTAATTATAAGGAACAGCTTTTATTTAATTTATTTTTCATTAACAATTGATGATGAATATTTTTAAAAAAAGATTAAAAGACTAAAAATTGAATAAAATAAAACATTCAATAAATCGAAAATGAATTAAAGAATAGATGAAATAACATTAATTCACATCACAATAAGAATTTTAAACAATAATTACTTAATTAAAAAGCATTATAATCACTTTTTTTTTGCACGTCCAAATTTAAATTTAAATATGCGCAGAACTACAATACACTTAAATACAAAATAATCTTCAAAGTTAAGGTTGGAAAAGTTTAAATGAATACTTCTTATTTTGTAAATAATTATCTAGTAAAACTTTAAACGTTATATAACTTTAAATATATATCGAAGTGAAAATAAAAATAAATATAAATCAATAATATTGGGCATTTATTTATTAACACTTGTTTTAAAAGACACATTAGGCCATCTTTTGTGCGTTCTTAATCCTGAGTTTTTATATAATCCAGTTGTTCTATTGTTTTTATGTGGTAAATACTACTAAATATAAATTAAATACTCATTGAAAAACTTGCATAATTCCTGAAGTTACTGTGACGTAGGCTGTGACTTAGTTTCGGTTATAGACTAAAAGAAACTTTATCCCATATATATATATATATTATATACATTATGTATTATATATATCATATATCATTCATATTATACTATATATACCATACATATTTATATATTATACATTTATATATTATGTACATCATATATTATATAATATATGATATAGTATATAATATATAATATATATATAGATATATATATAGATGTGTGTGTGCGCGCGCACGCGCAGTTACATATGTGTGTATGCAATTCTTTTAAGAATCTTGTCAAAGCAAACCACTCCTAGAAATTAACCCTTCTTTTAAGATATATGACCCATTTATTGTAGTGTGGCGCAAGGTTCTTATAATTATGAAGACTCCTGAGATGATGTACGTGTTCAATATTTGTTAAACTGGTGACAGCGAGCAACCCTTATCGGTCAATATAAATCACAGAATGAATATCGTAATACCCAATTGCTGAGTGCTGTGTCCATCTACTTTTTTCAAATGGATTATATGCCATCTGTCCGGCGTTATAATTGTGATCCCACTAACATTTTCTGTGTGATTCATTATCTCAATAGCAATCTCCATGAACCTGCCGCCTTTGCTGATCGACGCAATGATAATGTGAGCTTATTTTAATCGCCAATGTTATGCATTTCAGACTTAAATAGTCACGGAATCACGATATTTCTTCTTCGCCCTAATACGATTGTCAGGATGAAAGTAAAATCCTATCCTAGGGACCATTAGCAAACTTTCTCACTTTTCCTAATGCATTCGTTTCTCTGTGACCCCGAGCTATTCAACCTTGCCCTATGATGACCCCCATCTACGCTGCTGTTAATTCCTTTCTCTAGTTGTTCAATTTTCTACACCATGAAGTCATCTGTATCATATCACTCCAGCTGACGGAGTTCAGTATTGGATTTTAGTGCCAAGTAGTTAATAAAAGATTAGTCGTGGGCCACTGGTCATTTGACATTTGAGGTGGAGAATAGCGTAAAGGTGGCATATATAAAGAATGGTTGTGCATTAGAAATAGCCTCATTTGGAAATATTGAGAGTTTTACTCGGCTGGAAAATTGACCAGAAATGAACTTTGGAATATGAGTTAATCATAAAGAAAATCTTAAAACGAATAAAAAAAAACATCTGATGAAAAATCTGGAAAATATAACTGCAAACTAACAATCGCCTTCACTATTTCACCTTAAAATAGAAATAGCTACAAAGTCAAAATCTTAAAACGAATAAAAAAAAAATCTGATGAAAAATAAAACTCTGTAGAAAAAGTTTAATAAAAGCATACATCTATGCAGTAGATTGATAGTGTTTATTCGATGCCAACAATCGAATATAAAGTATAAATATTAATTATCCTTCACTATTTCACCTTAAAAGTAGAAATAGATTTATCTAAATATACAATTTCATGCTAAAAAGTCCCCCCGTCAACAGGTCTTATAATTCAGAGATGTAAAACATCCACCCCCAAAAAGGGGTATATACTGGGCATGACACTAAAATGCATCCGGTGATGTAGATCCAGTTCCGTACCTCCAGGGAGTGTGGAGTGATCTCTTCGTTACCATGACACTCAGGTCCACTTTGTTCCGAAGTAGAAGGACATGTTGAAGTCTTATTTATGAGTAAAATAGATCGATTTGAAAATTAATAATATTAGATAGGAATACTTGAAACTATATAACCGTGTGCAAATTACTTGTATTAATAATTATTACCAGAATCTGTAATTGTTTACAATATACATTATTAGTTGCTTGCAATAATTGAAACCATAATTAAAGCTAATTATCAATATTATTTAGGAATACTTGAAATTATATAACTGTGTACAAATTAGTAGTATTGGATAGGAATCCTCAAAATTATACAACTGCATAAACAAATGATTGCTTATATCAAATAGGAAAAATTGTTTGAAACTATATAATTGTTTGAACAGAAAGATTGACTTCGGCATTGTATTGTCTAATAAGGATTGATAAGCTGTAAAAACAACCAACCAACCAACCAAATTGTGTTAAAATGACTTTGCGTCTCTTAATTATTTCCGTTTATATTCATTGAGTTAGTTTAGTGAAAGGCTACAGTTTAGAATAAGCTAATACTAACACTCGCGAATAAGCTTCTCAATTAGGCAGTAACTATAGCGCTGATATGGGAACCCAACGTAGTAAACTGAAGTTTAGACTACATCAATACAAAAGTACAGCATACAGAGTAGATCTAGCTTTTTTCCATTTTCTGATTAATTACAAGAAGTATTTTTAAATCAGCACCAACTGCAATATCCTGCATCAGTTTATGATTTCAAGTTAACTACCTCCCTCTACATTTGTGTTTCGTGTAGCCATCAACGTCTCACTTTTACTTGTCAGTTATGACTTCCTGTTTTGTGTTTCGTTATTTGGTGGATTTGGATGAATTTCGAATCAGTTTCTATCTCGAAAGAAAACTTAACAGTCAATCTGTTTTATTCACTATCAAGTTATTGTTACACGAAAAAGCGAGGTGGAACTTGAAGTAATCAATAATACATTATACCTCAAAAGCTCACGAGCAAAATCAAATTCCAAAATAATCCTATACAGTATGTTCAATTTTTTTTTAATGTTATTCATATGATAATTAATATATTGTATATCTAATTAGAATTTACAGTTATTTAAACAAAAAATGTTTTATATATATATATATATATATATATATATATATATAATATCATCAAATTACTACCACTACAAGTTACTATATATATATATATATATAATATATAAAAAATTACTATATATATAAAGTTACAATTACTATCTATCTATCTATCTATCTTAATATATATATATATATATGTATATATATATAAAGTTACTAAAGTTACTATATATATTTATATATATATATATATATATATATATATATATATATATATATAAAAAGTTATTACCACTACAAGTTACTTAATAACATATTTACCGACGATGGGTATCCAGAGGATTTGACTACAAAGGTGATCAACCAAACTATTTCAAATTTTAACAGCAATAAAGAGTTTGGTCCACCTAAATGTCCCGTATATTTACGATTACCTTGGATAGGACGTGTTGTTCAGACATTGGCAAACAAGAGCAAATTAGCCATAACACGATGCTTTAACGCAGTTAAAGTCCAGACAATCTTTACCACCATACCTGCATTTCGCTCTGCTCATAAAGATGTCCTGCTAATCTTTGAACAAAGTTATATAATTTACAAATATCAATGCTGGTGTGTTGCTAGCTATATTGGTAGGACAACGCAGAGGCTAAACGTCCAAATAAACCAACACGTCCCGAGGGGTATAAGAAGCCTCCCCCAAATCACATCCGGGCTTTCCCAAGCACAAGAATCTGCCATCGGTGACCACCTTTGTACTTCAAATAGCTGTAAAACAAACTACAGTGATCAGCAATGTTCTATTCTACACAAGGTGAGGACAAGCCACCATCTCAACGTCCTCGCGGCAGTTTCCAATTTTTTACTGCCCGTCCTTGTGAAGACAGAGACATCTTAAGAACTCCCTGGTAATTTTTGCTGGGGATGTTATTGCTGAGGTGGGGATCACCTGAAGGTATTTACCATTTTTTTTTGCCTTCATGTTACCCCACCATTTGCTTAATTGAATCTCTCTTTTACCCAATTTGATTTACAATGTGACTTTTAAACGATCTACCGGTCGTTAATATTGACAAAGCACCGGTCGAAAGGGCCCTTAAGTTTCTATCTTTTTTTCTTTCTCTTTCGAAAATAAAAGAAATTTTCTAATCAATAAAATATGTCGTTATTTTTCAAAATCTTATACAAGTCTGTACCAAAAATTTGTTTATATATATATATATATATATATATATATATATATATATATATATATATATATATATATATATATATATATATATACGCACTAGATTTAAACGAATAGTAGTTTCCTGCGTTGTTTAGATGGATAAATTACATCACATACAAAAATAAATGTGTTTTATAATATATTTATTCGAAATTAACTAAACAATTAGTTATTTGTTTATTTTTCTTGGAGAGTGTTCCTTTTTTCCTAGTATTTTGATTACAATAAATATTTAATATTGTATGAATTAAATATAATTGTTGTGTATAAAACGCATGCTATAATGTTATAGTCATTTCGTTTCATATTTTCAACAAGAATCCAATGGTTGATATAAACATCATATAAACCACTAACGTCGAGTAAAAGTTTATTGAATAAGCTCCCAGTGAGAACATTTGATAAAAAAATTGACTATCCCTATGTACCTTTATTTGACCTCAGATAAGTTCACTTCTTTAATATGAGACAATGTTTCTCACCTTAACACGAAGGTGAAACCCCTCAGAAACCATAGATTCTAGACAGGTAATGAACCTCATAGATGAACAAAAGAAAGATAAAGAATAAATAGAACGCTATTTTTTCTTTTACTTATAAAATAGTCAAATACATGATCGTCAGCAACATAGTTTTCTTGAACCGTTGGTATCTAACTTCTACTCAAGTTCGAAGTTGCTTACTTCAGCAATCAAATAAAAACAAGTGTTTCCAGCCCGACTTGATAATAAGCCCATACAAATCTAATTCCCCAGAGTACCAGATGCAATATACACCAAGGTAAAGTCGAGAAACATGTCCCCAGGGTGTTATCACCAATTTAGACGTCTCTTGTAAACAACTATGTATCATGAAAATGAACAGACAGAAATGTGTGACACTCATTTCGTCTAGTTAATTAGAAATTAAACAAAACAGAAATGTTTTCGAAACAGAATAAGACAAATGAAAGGAGTAAAAGGAATTATAGATGTAATATCAATTTTTCATTTAATACTGTCTTTATTTAATCCTGACTCTAAAACTTTTTAATCGTCACTGTATTATTATTGTAGAATAAGAAATAAAGCGTTAAAACCAACTTGCTAGAGTGTTTATATATTGAATATTAAGTTTCGCTCTTTATAATTTCCTGCAGATAATGATTTGAAATTTTATTTTTGAAAAATATATTGAATTCCTTTACAACTTTCTATTTTATTGTGAATGTAAAGTAACATTAGAGAAACTATTACGGGTCATTACAATTGTCTATGTGTGTTGTCATGAAACCCTAATTAGAAACACAATGGCCACCACATCGAGAGATCTAACGTTTCCAATATTTTGTCCTTTTCTTTTCAGAGGGAAAGTTTATAATAGATTGTTGTTTTTGTTCGGTTTTATTTCTCTTTTGTTCTATTGAATGGTTTATTCATATATTTATTTCTATTGTAAGAAAATCTAGAAATGAACTAATACTATTTATTCCTACTTACTAGTAAAAGAAATCCTCCACCCAGTGTAAAAAATATTTTTGGGAAATATATTGCCTGAGGGGGTGGAAGTTAAAAATTCAATGACACAGGTTTTGTATCATAAGTAAAATAATGAAATGTATTAAAGAGTAAAAAATACAGCAATTTGAAATGAAAATTTAGATCTGCCCTCCTCAAATAAAATGTCGCGCGCATCTATTAATCATTCATTAAATAATTATTTTGAATATTTTACTCATAAGTTTTACACAAAATATTAGGTATTTATTTATTTGTAAACTTTTTAGTTAACTTCTTATAACTGAAATACGGATTAGAGAAGAAAAAAAATTTTAAATTGATTATAACTTTCGCAATGATTTTTATATTTAAAGTTATAATGCAAACTTTTTTATCAATTTCATAGTTTATCTAAATTATCAGTATTACAATTGAAAGGATTCAAATGTTGAATTATAAGGAACATATAAGGAATAATTGTTTTTATTCTATGTATTAACGATTTGGTGTATTGTGACATAAGCAGTGACGTAGTTTCAGTTATAGAGAGATAGACATAGAATCTCCATTATCAATAGATACTTTATACATATAATAAATGTTATTTTATAGAAAGGCTTTGATATATTTCTTACCATTGACAATTACATTCAGTCTGATTTTTAGTTTAACCACATACAGTGATGATATACTATATTTTGTTAGTCACATTTCCTTAATTTCTCAAAACTAACCATCATTTTATTCTTGAATTTCAATGCATAAAATAAAGATCGATAATGGGAATTTTCATTAAAAAATTTAGATAAATAATATAAATGTTATTGCGGTAATATTACTTTGTCATCGCTGTAATTTCTTAACCAAAAGCTGTTGTGAAATAGCGCTAATATAATTGGGAAGCCGGAAATGTGACTAAATTTATCTTTTTCACAAAGTTAAGATTATAATTATTTTTCATTATTCACTATTATCAAGAATGACTGTGTTAGTCTATATATAATCATTATCGGAAAGGAAATTCAGCACGGACTTTTAAGTAAATAGCAAAGTAAATAAACAAGTCGTAAACTACGAATAAGAAATAAGTTAAACTAAAGATTAAAGCATTCACTCTAAGCAGTATATAGGTCCATGCTAAATTGATGATACTCGTATATATTTTACTGTAACATTCCTGGTCGGAAGGTCGGAATCCAAGTTGCTGGCTGATCTATCCCAATCGCATTGTCTGAAAAAGCTAATGCTGTGACATTCAATGAGATTTAATGGAGAATAATATTACCAGGTCACGTTAACATTCAATCTTCTATGTGAATAACCTGAAAAGAGGATTGGCACTGCTTTGCAATTATCTAGACCCTATAGGGTTAAAGAAGACAACTCTAAGATCATCAACAAATTAGAAATATTCAATTGTATGCTACTTTAATCAGCTTGGAATTATTTCTCTCTACGAGTCGTAATATTTATCATCTTGGAAGTCTGGAATAGGCCACCAAACAAGTGTCGCACCCATAACACCAGAAGGAGTAGACTTACATTTATCATCATCACTGGGGTCAGGAATAGGTCCCAAAAACATGTGTCACACCCATAACACCAGAAGTAGTAGACTTAAATCTGTCAAATTTTATATTAGAAAAAATGAAGTAATTTAAAGCCAATATTAAAGTAGATTTTTGTCTGCATTTCACTTTGCGCTAATACTCTTATGAAAGGCATGAACCCTTCTCTCTGAGTTGTTGGTAAATAGTAGAAAAGATTATGTTCTAGCAACCGATAAAGGAAAAGAAATAATCTGAATTCAAACCAGCCGTACTCCACCTAAAAAATGTCTGATTTGCTAAATACATATATCAAAGTAGAAGCCGTGCTTAATGTAGCAATTATCATCATATGAAATAGAAACGACAACTCTATTTCAAATCTTGGATGAAGCTGTTAGTGGTTGACTTTGTATTAAAGCTCTTGAGACATAAATTCATTTATTTTTCCCTCTAGCTATTAGCACAGGAGTGGATATTGGATTCTGTAAACTCGATAAAGCAACCATTGTACGAGAAGAAAACTCGGAATTCAAACCCGATGTATACCAACTAAAGAAATGACTCTTGCATCCTGTCCATGGGGGAGGGGTTGGATGAATACATACATTAAAGTGCATGTTTTTAATATACACCGATATATCCAAGACACGATATAATAAGAAAACAAATGTCTCCTTTTGTTCATGTTGTGTATGAAAAATATTGAGATGTAATGTGCATCCAAAGATAATAATTTGGAGTAAATTGCTAAAACGTATTTTCAGTGAGTGGGTGTCGGTATGACACTGAATATAAAGAATTGATACAAAATAAGGAGAGGGTGAAAGAAACTATAAAACTAGCAAAGGTCGTTCTGTATAGAATGGAGGAGGAGTCTCATACAAACGCTTCGTCGAAAGGTTATCAGCGAAACCGTCACGTAAAAACAGCGCCGTTTCACTGCCAAAATGCATTTCGTCCTCTGCCCGCTTCGAAAAGGGTCGATTGTTGGCAGACAGTGACACACCAATTTCCGTCCATCTTTTGTGAACCGGGCGCATATTGCAAGATATAAAGATATGGAAACTGACTGCTTGATAAGAATCGATGAAAACAACGATGATTAGGCACGAGGCGGTAGAAATTCGAGAAATGCACCCTGCCTTCATTTACATAGGATTTTTCTTCCTATAAGTTATATGTTTGTGTGTGCCTACGCGTATATACACATTAATGAAAAGGTATGCATTCTCTCTCTCTCTCTCTCTCTTCTCTCTCTCTCTCTCTCTCTCTCTCTCTCTCTCTCTCTCTCTCTCTCTCTCTCTCATACATGGCGTAACTGTTATCGTCATAGGAAATGAAATCGATGACCCGTGTTCAAATTCTGGATGAGGCTGTTTGCAATCAACTGTGAAAGGTAGGAATCCAACTATTATCCCTACAACTATGGGCAAATAATTGGAAAGAATGGGATCGTTTACTCTTTGTCTACTTTAAACCGCTCATATCTCATCATACGAGTAAAAATACCAGGGAAATTTGTTAAAACCTTGGGTAATTTGATATGAAAGACCTTGTTATGGCAACCGGTCTAGAAAATGGAAAATTCTGAATTTAAAGTTATAATACTCGTCTAAAAATCGCAACCTCCTCCTGTCGGGGAGTTTGAGTAAATATACATGTAAACTCATATATATATATATATATATATATATATATATATATATATATATATATGTGTGTGTGTGTGTGTGTGTGTGTGTGGATGATATTAAGTGTTTTCTTGATCGGAGTTAACGAAAATTGAGAACTCAAACAGACATATGTAAATTTGCGAATATTATAAATGAATGAATAAATAGATACCTTGGTGTAGATATAAATTTATTTCGACTTTTCTTTGTCTCATCAACAACGATCCGATTGATGAGACAAAAAATGTCGAAATAAATTATATCTACACCAAGATATCCATTTATTCATGTATACTACCAAAAATATGCGCCCCATGGGCACAACGATTTAAGTTTTAATGTAATAGAATATTACTTTAAATAGAAAGAGTAACGAAACTAAATAAGAACAGATATAGAAATATTACGCTTATTTTAATGTTATTCTAATTGATTACTATATAAAATTATATATAGGATTCCTTTGAATACGTTTGAGAATAAGATGATAGTAATGGAAATCAGTAACTTCAAACAATTATTTATTAAACCCATTTTTGTTAAAATCATTATGCAAATTATCCCCACCATATACTATGTAAATCTTTATTTCTTATTTTATTATTCTTTATATATATAACACATAATCCAGGATTTAAAGGTATTAATAATATGGTCAGTTTTGCGGTAAATCAAACTCAGGTAGATTTTAATAGAAGACATCGTTAATAAACAAGATGCTAATTAAGATTAAATAATGATTATTTCGTAATCGTTGAGAATATAACTTCAAGATTCGCTTAAGTCTACGCAGGAAAAAAATAGCAAAGTGGTAAGACTTTACGATATGATTGGTCTTCACTTGCCAATATTTTATTTTATTTTATTTTTTTACTGTTGTCCTCATCTTTATTGTAATATGCAATGGAGTATCCGGGCACGGTACCAAATGTGGTACTGTTACAAACCCATTGACATCGCTAATTGGTGAGAGTGAGAGTTTTCAGATAAGAGAGTTATTCAGTGATAGAGATATTAGAGACAGACAGACAGACAGACAGACAGATCAGAGACTTACTTGGTGAGGAGATCTTACTTGCTTCTTGCTGATCCTTTTCCTCCGGCTGCTATCCTGTTGTCTAGTTGGGTACTTCTATCTAACTTCTTCTTAACTAAGGGCTGTTTCTTCTGATTAAGGGCTGATTTGGTCATTGCAATTGAATTAACTTTAAGATACATGTGCGATAATCTTCAGGAGACCTTTGAAGGACATACTCCAAATGACGAATATGCACATATTGTTAGCGTCCACTTAGACGCAGCAACTTGGCTGATATTAACCAAACCAAAAGCCATCCGTAGAGTTCCAAACAGTTAGGAAATAACGAGAAAACTTGAAAAAGCAACTTTACTTAAAAGAAGCCAAACAAGTCGGCATAACAAGACTTTCGGAATATCCGGTAAATTCCAATCAAGATTAAATAAATAAAATCAGAAATCATATAGAAAATTAAACAATCTCAATTGGCATGACACTAAATGAAATTAGAGGAGGGGAAATTTTTCCAGATCAAAACAATTTAAAGAATTAAACATTACATGAATCAATACCTCCTGAAGTATGGAAGACAAAAAATGTTTATAATATACGATTATGCAACGCTGTATATAACAAAAACACAATAGGCCTTATCGTCTCCTTTCCAAAGAAAAGAATCATTAAGAAATACAGAATAACCAAGAACTACAGGTATATATTTTTTATAGCTATAACTGCTAATATTTTAATGCCTTGCTTCTAAATCGGATTCGACTTGAAGTTAAAAAAAGTTCTTAGGAAAATGAGAACGGTTTTCGAAGAAATCAATCCGCAACATTTGACTATTTACCAAATCGTCGAAGAAGTACGTGCAAAACACTTAAGGTAACACTCTTCCTTCTATTTCATACGCTGGGAAAAGGCATGAACTGCTATAGTCAGATTATCGATACCATGGACGATTGATTTCTCTGGTTAAATAAAACGGTAATATTCCAAGCTATAGTCATGTATGCTTGTATTACATGCACTCTAAAAAAAGAAAGATGGGGATTACAAAAGGCTGATGCGTATTGTCTTCAGAAAATCCTGAAAGCAAAGCCGTACAAAACAGCAGTCGTGCAACTACTTAGTCCCCATAGCGCAAACTATTCAATTAATACGAGAAAAATAAGGAATAATTCATGAGTTATGTTCTCCAATGAGCCCACCAATGTTAACCCAATAACAAAAACGTACATTCGTTAGCTCTGTGTGGACACTGGATGCCTTTTAGAGGACTTACTAACAGCGATGGCCGACAGGCAAGAAAGACAGAAGCAAGGGAATCCATGCGGTTGGTGTGTCTTCATGATATATTGAGCATGTTTCTTTAAAAACCTTAATGCTCCATGTTTCATTTAACAGTATTGAATTAAGATTTTCATTGTCTGTGATATTTTTTATTAATAATAATAATAATCAAGACTATCCAAACTACAGCACTGTTAAGATCGACTAGAATAAGCAGAAGAGTCCTGCAGACCTGAGGAGGCTTACTGTTATTCAGCCTCCAGTGAAAAACTCAATAATAATAATAATAATAATAATAATAATAATAATAAAACTATATCGAAGCAAAAAATGCAACAAAATAGTAAATGTAGACTATGTGGTAATAGAGATGAGACTGTAAACCATGTACTCTGCGAATGTAGCAAACTAGCACAACGGGAGTACAAAACTAGACACGACTGGGTTGGGAAGGTGATCCACTGGAATTAAATTTTGATCATACAACAAAATGGTATATGCATAAACCAGAATCTGTTCTTGAGAATGAAATACATAAAATTCTCTGGAACTTTGAAATAAAAACGGATCCCAGCAAGAAGACCAGACCTAGTTCTGATTAACAAAAAAGAAAGAACTTGTCAACTGGTGGATTTTGCAGTTCCTGCAGATCATGGGTGAAGCTAAAGGAAAATGAAAAAAATGGACAAATACCTGGACCTTGCCAGAGAACTGAAAAAAGTTATGGATATGAAAGTCAAAGTGATACCAATTGTAGTTAGTGCACTTGGAACGGTCCCAAAGGAATTGGAAAATTGGAAAATCTGGACATCAGAGGAAAGATTGAGACCATCCAGAATACTGCACTGTTGCAATCTGCCAGAATACTAAGAAGAGTTCTGGAGATATGAGGAGACTTGCTGTCACTCAGACTCCAGTGAAAGACCATCAGCTAACGCTGATGTGAAAATTCAAAAGGAGTGAATAATAATAATAATAATAATAATAATAATAATAATAATAATAATAACTTCTGGAGCAAAATTTAGGTAAAAGAAAGACAACAACAGAGAGGCCGAATGGATACATAAGATAAAAAGGAACTGCAAGGACTTGAAGCAGGACCCGAGGCGAACATACACCTGGGCTCGCCAAATGAAACACATAAGAAAATACCAAACTGGAAAACACCGGGTTACCACGGCATTCATGGATACTGGTCCTAAGAATTCATGTTCATCCTCGAAAAACTGGCTAGACAGCTGAGTAACCCGAATGAATGACAAATGGAAAAACTACACTGATCCAGAAAGACCCCCAGCAACTATAGACCAATAATATGTCTACCTATGATGTGGAAAATACTGACCGCATAAAGGAAAACATTTACAACTCACTTGATTGCCGCGGACAATTTCCGGAAAAACAAAAAGGATGCCGTAACGGAACAAGAGGAACAAATGACCTACTATATATAGATCAGAGCATTCTTAAAGAAGTAAAACCAAGTCCAAAACTTTTAGCCATGGCATTGATTGACTACAGAAAGGACTATGGATAATTGAGTGTTTGAAGATATCAGACAAAATAATAAGATTCATCAATAAAACAATGGAAGATCGGAAAGTAGAATTGACAGCGCGAACAGACCTTAGCAGAGGTGAAAATATAAAGATGCATCTTCCAGGGAGACTCCCTATCACCACTAATATTTGTTATAGTGATGATGCCACTCAACCATATACTTAAGAAATGTATAGCAGGATACAACTTTACAAAATCACAGGAAAAAATAAATCCTTATGTACATGGATGACATCAAGATATTTTCCAAAAATGAAAAAGAACTAGAAACCCTTATACAAAGCATAAAACTATACAGCCAAGATATAGGAATGGAGTTTGGCATCGGCAAGTGTACCATGCTTATGATGAAGAAAGGGGGAAATGAAAGACGAAGGGAATAGAACTACCGCAAATAAAGCAATTATAAATATCTAGGAATATTGGAAGCACACGCCATCAAGCAAAAAGAAATGAAAGAAAAAGTAAGAAAGGAATACCTCAGAAGAACAAGAAAGCTTCTAGAAACCAAGTTCTGACGCAGGAATCTCATCAGGGAATATACACCTGGGCTGTTCCTCTCGTAAGATACTCGGTTCCATTTCTAAAATGGACAAGAGAGAAGCAGATGTACCAAAGGACAATGAAACGCATGACAATGCACAAGGCATTACACCCGAGAGACGACATAGACAGATTATATGTGCCAAGAAAAGAAGAGGGAAGTTGTCTCGCTGGCATTGAAGATAGTGTAGGTGCGACAATCCGTGCACTTAAAGAATACACTAGTAAAAGTAAGGGAATACTAATTGCATCAGCCAGGAAATGCAATTGTAACATATTGACATGCAGAAATACATCAAAACCTATACGAAAAAAAACAGAAATGGGACAAAAAAACACTATATGGGTACTTCAAGCAACAAACTGAATATTGGTTTGGTTTGGTTGGTTGGGTTTTACGGCATGTTAACCCCTTGGGTTATTTTATGCCGAATACTTCTATTGGTAATTAGGTATTCAAAATGTATAGGGGTTTATTTGCTGTATTCAAGTTTTCTGTTGAGAATTTGAACATCAAGAGAGTGAGTGGGTGATTTTTGTAGGTCTATGAACTTACATCCTTGATAAGAGGCCGGTTTTTTTTCAAAAGGTTTAATATCCTCTTGGGATCTACTTTTCCAAATAGTGTGTCCATGCTGTCTACATTGTAAAATTTTCTTCGGGTGTGGGAGAGGTGTGCGCATTCAATAGAATATGTTTTATTGTGTATCGGTTTCCACATGAACATTTAGGTGGAGGTTCTTCTTTTAAAATGAAGGGGTGGGTTAATCTAGTGTGGCCAATGCGTAGCTGGGTGATGGTGGTTTCTTCTCTTCTGGTATTACTAGGATCAGGTCTCTTTTCTTTTAAGTTGGGCTGTAATTTTTAGAGTTTGTTGTGGGGATTTTCATCCCATAATTGCTGTCATTTGATTGTCATTATTTCCTTGATTTTTGGTTTAAGATTGTAGTTTTTGTCTGGTATCATGTCAAGTGCAGATTTAGCTAATGAATCTGCTTTATCATTTCCCTGGATTCCTATATGGCTTGGAATCCAGCAGAATATCACTTTCTTGCAATGGCTAATGTAGTTAAGTTTGTTTAAAAGTTTAGTGATTAGAGGGTTATCCAGTTTTCTACTTTTAATAGATTGTAGAACAGAAATGGAGTCTGAATGAATAATGAATTTTGAATAATGAATAACTCGAAAAACAAACTGAAGAGATATCACATCAGAAGATATGGACATGGCTAAGAAGAGGAAAAACACAAAAGAGAAACTGAATTTCTAATAATCGCAACACAAGACAATGCAATAAGAATAAATTATATATACGGAAAAATAGATAAGACACAACAAGATAGCAAGGGTAGAATGTGTGGAGACAAAGACGAAACGGTTAATCATATAATAAGTGAATGTAGCAAACTAGCACAAAGAGAAGACAAGATTATGCACGACTGGACGGGAAAGGTGATCTGCAATGAATTGTGAAAGAAATTCAATTTTCGTCATGCAACTAAATGGTATATGCACAAAACGGATCCTGTCATAGCGAATGAGACGCATAAAATTCTCTGAGACTTTGAGATTCCGACGGATCATCAAATCCCGGCCAGGAGACCAAACCTAGTATCAATTGACCAGAAGACGAAAACATGTCATCTAATGAATGTTGTCGTCCCGGTAGATCACAGATTGAAGATGAAAGAAAACGAAAAGATGGACAAATACTTGGACCTGGCCAGAGAGCTATAAAAGCTGTGGACCATGAAGGGAAATGTCGTTGTCAATTGTAATTGGAGTCCTTGGAACGGTTTCCAAAGTTTTGGAAAAGAGTCTGGATTAATTGGAAATCCTAACTCGAGATCATATAAACAATAGCATTGTTAAGATTAGCTAGACTACTCAGAAGACTCATGGAGACCTGAGGAGACTAGCTGTCACTCAGCCTCCAGTGAACCAACAACTAAGGTGGTGTGAAAAAAACATAATAATAATAATAATAATAATAATAATAAATAATAATAAGAAGAAGAAGAAGAAGAAGAAGAAGAAGAAGAAGAAGAAGAACATCAACAACAACGACAGCAGCAGCAGTAGCTAATATATAAATTGGTTATATATTTACGATATTTACTCGAGAGTAATGATAAAAAATATTACAGCAGTCAGCATAAAAAGCAAGGCCCCTGAAAAAATTATTCGATAAGACAAACAAATTATATAATGAAACCTCGAAAAAAGATTATAAATACTAGGAAGCACAATTAAAAAATTCATCTACAATAAATTCTAAGCATTCAGACTGGCAGGTTGCGCGGTAGATGCTTTTGATAACTAAATCACAACATTAATATATAACTGGCCGAACGACCGTAACATCGTGGACATTTTAATTACTTTATAGCATTTAGAATCATGTGTTATTTTATCACAGAGAAGAATCTTAATACGTTTATTTTTCGGACGATATGAAAATGCTGTTGTATTTGACTTCTCAGGGTTGATTCATTTTAAACAAAGAGAAACAAATAAATTAAATGTAATTTCGCTACTGAATATAATGTTTTCTTTTCATCATACATTGACAAAAATGGGTGCCAATCGGGAATTCGTGTTGTGACACAAATAAGACATTTAGGATTATGACTAAAGTGTCTCGCTGCTACACGTCTCTTCCTTATTTTCCAGAACATCCAATATGCAACAATATTATATTATTCAAATGATTTCATTAATACTTATCCATCTTGCTAAATGATGACTGTAAAATTATTGTCTAACATTTTGTTATGTGGACTCATCTGAAAATAAAATCTAAGAAATTGGAGAATTTATAGACATGCTAACTGAAATTGTTACGTCCGAAAAAGTAAATAATACTGAGTAGAGAAAAGTTAACTACTCGGAACTGCACAAGAGAATACGATTTTTCTATGCTGACAAATGGTATATGCACAAGTCATAATATGTCCTAGAAAATGAGACACATAAAATTCTCTCAAACTGATCACCCAATTCCGTACAGAAGACCAGACACATGAATCTTGTTACACAGATGAAAAAGCTTTCGAATATCAAGGTGATAGTGATATCATTTGTAGCTGGTACTATTGGAAAAGTGACTGTAGGAATTAAAGATCAGAGGAAGAATCGGTACCTTCCAGACCACCGCACTGGTAGAATCAGCTGGAGTAGTAAGAAAGCTCCTGGGGACCTAAGGGGAATTACTGCCTAGTCAAAGACTGGCGTGAAAAATGCACAAAGAGGGAAACCGATGATGTGGAAAATTCTAATTAAAGAAGAAATATTTTACTCACTTAAGTGGCGCAAACTATTTCCAGAAGAAAAGAAAATAAATAAAAATATAATACCTGTATAAATTAACGATATATTAAAACATTAATCAAAAAAATAATTAAAAGAAAAAAACAAATTAGTAAATATTAAACGAAAAAAAAAAAAAAAACATAAAATATTACCTGGATTATTCTCCAATACATATTTGGTTTGAAAAATCGTATAGACAAGAAACTATCAGTAATATATATATATATATATATATATATATATATATATATATTATATCGTGTTTCGCATTCAAAATGACGCAACAACGTTCATTAACTGCGAAACTGTTTTCAATGGTCATAATTACAATATTGGATTCTGCGGTTAACTGAACTTAATCAATATCTTGATTAATTCAGTGGATTTAACCTTGAAGATCCTTATGGTGAAATTTGCGTAGGTTATTTCTATACACACTGTAATACTAAATCCGCTCTACATACGTATTGAACATATATTTGTTATAACACTGACTTATCCGATTAATACTTGTATCAACCAAATGTTGAGATTAACCCAATATTTTTTACCGGTAAGTCATTCTCTTTATATATATATATATATATATATATATATATAAAGGATTAATGTGTATATAAAAATAACTCACGCAAGTTTCACCATAAAAGATATTCAGGATTGATTGTGATTAATTAATCAAGATATTCATCAATTACAGGCAATTGCGGAAGTGATATAGACCAAGTGATGGCTTCTGTCCTTGATGTTCTGAGGGAGAATTGGCAATCACGTGCTATGATGACACGAAATAACTGTTAAACTAAAAGTCCGAAATGTTTGGAAAAGGTTTGCATAAGTTGTACATGCCAACTTATCAATTTATTTTTTTCAAATATCTTAAATTCTAAAGTTTAGAATTTTAAATGTAAACAACGAAAACTTCAAATACGGATATTACGGTATTATATTATAAAATGAAGCCTATTCTGTTTTTCCACGTCAGCAATCACTTTCAGCATTTCACAACAACTGGGTTTAATATTTCACGTTAACAATCACGTTATTTCTATGTACACATTAATACTAAATCGACTCTACTAACGTATTGAGAACTTTATATTCTTTAGAACATTGACTTATTCGGTTAATATTTGTATCGACCATCGATATTGCGATTAACCCGATATTCTATTCACCGGTGTCATCTTCTTTATCATATATATATATATATATATATATATATATATATATATATATATATATCAATTTGCCCTGTATATATATATATATAATATATATATATATATAATTTTTTTTTTAAAATTGGGCGTTATTATGAAGCATTAAAAATGTATAAATGAATGAACTCGAGATTATGGAGTATTGGATTCACTTATTTTTTAATTATTTTTTGTCATTAATTTTCAGGTTCGTTAGATACCCTTTGTCAAATGTTATTACTGTTTAACGGCTTCTTTGTCTCTGTTGTTATCGACAGTGGCGGCGTCTGTGAAATATTTATAATAACGGAGAATTCCGATGTCTGCGTTTAATCCCTTCACGTGCGTTTGTAATTTTAGAATCCATTTAGTTTCTGATTGTTTTCTAGATTGCGTTGTTGGAAATGCGTGTTCTAATAAGATGCATTTGAGGTGTGTAAGGTTGTGTGATAAGGTGTTAAAATTAAGTGCTATTGTACTATGCGGGGATTTGAGATTTATAGTGGATTTGTGGTTATTTAGTCTTAGTCTAAAGGGTGTTGATGTTTCTCCCACATATTCACTATTTCTACATTGTGTGCAGTATATATAGTATATGATGTTAGCGCTATCGCATGTTAGGTGTGGCGGATGGATTGTTATGTTTGTGTAGGGTATTTTAATTTCGGTTTCCGTATGTATGTGGCTGCAAACTTGGCATCTAGGCTTGTTGCATCGTTTATTACCTTTCCGTACGGTGTTATGTAAATTTTTATTGGATGCAGTGAGGATGTTACTTAGGTTGGGTGGTTGTTTTTTTGCGTTGATGGGCGGGGTTTTGAAGATGGACTTTGTTGTGGGGTCGGTTTGTAGGGTTTTATATTGTTCAGTGAGTAGCTTAGTCAGTTTGTGCATATGTCGACCGTGGTTAAATACCATAGGGATTCGGTCATTAGTTTGGTGTGGTTTGTATACGAGTAGTTCTTGTCTATTAAGAGATGATGCTTTGTCGAATGCTTTTTTTATTAATTTTATGTGGTAGTCACTATTTAGGAATTTTCTTGCTAGGTTGGCTGTGTGTTGTATTTATTCTTGTTGGTCTTCACATATGCGTCTTAGTCTTATGCATGCACTATATATTATCGATTTTTTTAGTTTATGGGTGTGGTTGCTGTTATAGTTTAGAAATGTGTGGATATCAGTAGG
This sequence comes from Doryteuthis pealeii, assembly GCA_023376005.1. Taxonomy (NCBI): domain Eukaryota; kingdom Metazoa; phylum Mollusca; class Cephalopoda; order Myopsida; family Loliginidae; genus Doryteuthis; species Doryteuthis pealeii. The sequence continues at coordinate 101,984,278 of CM042155.1, forward strand.
TTTGGTGTAAAGAGTGGTGTTTATGGTATTATTTCTTAATTTTGTGGTAATGTCTAGGAAAGGGATCGAGCTGGTAGAGTATTCTATCGAGAATTTGATAGACTGGTGGTAGCTGTTAAAGTGTGTGTGGAAATCTAGGAGGCTGTTGAGGCTATGTGTCCATATATGAAATATATCGTATAAATATCTATAGTAGTAGGTTGGGGTTAGAGGGTAGTTTATCGGTAATTTTGTTTCTAGTGTGTGCATAAAAATATCTGCATAGCTAGGTGCCATCTTCGTACCCATCGCCGTACCGCTGATTTGTATATACTTTTTTTGTTGAGTTGGAAATTATTGTGTGTAAGAATGAAGCTGATAATGTGGCATATGTCGTTGATTTTGTCTGTGGGGAATTTGTTTTGTGTGAGGAATTCCCTGTATGCCTGAATCCCTTCTTTATGTGGTATGTTGGTATATAGGGATACAACATCCATTGTTGCCAGAATGGTTCCCTTGGGGAGTGTACCAACCTTTTTTATTTCATTAGGAAGTGCGTGGGTGTCAATATGTCTATTGTTTTGGAGAAAGTTGTCTATGTGTTGTCTTGCTTGTGTGATATATATATGGCAGTAAATAGGGAAGTAAATCCAACAGTGTGTGGAAAATTGAAAAAACAAGAAGTATTAGAAAAAATTAATTCATTCTTGACGGTGAAATCGACATCATAACGTTTCAGTTCTTAACAAACCTTCATCAAGACTTGAGATGGAAAGAATAATTGTTGGATATGGGGTGGATCAAGAAAAATGGGAAAATGATTGTTATGTGTATAAAGGGGTGTAACCGAGTCCTGCTTAGCGTTTTTTACAATCACATGAAGACCTATCTAGAAACGGTGAAAAGTGTGTTGCATTGGGGCATATAGATAATAAAGATTGGTTATGAGTGTGTGCATGTATAGGTATTTTTATGCATGCTCATCATACAACATATCATAGTTAATAATAATAATAATAATAATAATAATAATAATAATAATAATAATAATAATAATAATAATAATAATTATAATTATAATTATATAATAATAAACACATACACTTATAACAAATCTTACTATCACTCCTCTCTCTAACATCCACAACCAAAAATTTAAACAAATACTCCAAGCCTGAAACATAAGCAACTTCCCCAATATATTTCCTCATACCCCAAAAAAATCGCCTTCACAAACAATAACAGACAATAAAGACAGCAAGATGAGACTTAGCAACAAAAAAATACACACACACAAACACTCATAACCAATCCTTATACCATTTACCATATATATATGAATCACTACATCTTCAAACCCAATATATAAGACCCCCCCCACTCCTAAACACCTACCACCTGTGGCATCATTATCAAAACACTATCTGAGAGAAAAGGAAAGAATCTCATACTACCAATCTCTGCCATCACCAACAACTGACCATCCCTCCCCTTATTCACGATCTCCTAATTCACCAGTATGAAAATGTTCACCATTGAAGCAAGAACTCAATCACAAGTCCTGAAGAAGGGTCTAACAGACCGAAACGTTAGAATTACGTCCATTTTTTACAACATCCCGTGTTTGTCTACATTTCTCCATATATATATATATATATATATATATATCATTCCAATTTATATGCATTAACATGTGTATATATTCATTAGAAATCGATATGATAGTTAATGTAACTAAGTGTAAAGAGTTATAGACTATAAACGTATATTTCGTTATTCGGGAGTATATATATATATATATATATATATATATATATATATATATATATATATATATATATTTAATTTATGCATGTTGGGTTGAGACAGTGGAGGGAAAGGGGAGTGGGTTGGAGAGTGCGTGTGTATGTTCGTGGTGTAAAAGAAACCTAAGTGAAATCAGGATATAGGTTAATTGTCTGAAAAACTAAAGTAATATTTAAAATATTGGTTTTACCTGAATTCGATTTTCTAATATCGATTTCAGCTCTTTTCCGGATGAAAAACGCTTTACTAGATGTGCGCATGCGTGTAACCGGTGATTTCTTGGTGTATAATATTACAAAATATCCATCGAGTGAGAACAATGAAAAATGTGAAAATGCTTGAAAATCAATGAGAATGTCTTAAAAGCGCCAAATTACAATTCTTGGGTCAACATCATTAGTTTGAAAATCGATTGTTTTGAAAGATATTCATTTGTGATCAATTTACTTTTGTCTTTGTTTTATTTCTCAGCTTTTAACTTTCCTACTATTTAGTCCTTTTTTTTTATTTCCTAATATTTTATATTTTCTTTATTCTTACTGGTGCGATTCATTTCTACTCAATAGAACATCATCCATTGTTCGTGTATTATGTCTTAGATTTCATATCTTTCCTACAAAATTCAATTTCTATACGATTCTCCTCAAACACATACCATTATACATACATATATATATATATATATATATATATATATATATATATATATATAATATATATAAAATCATTTTTTAGTTGAATTATTTTGGTTTTAAAATACAATTAAACAACTAATCAAAATAAATGCTGTTCTGAAAACGTTTGAAAAATAAAATAGTTTATTTACTGTGTGTTGATACTTTTACTTATATACCTTGCGAATTGCCTTGGGATTACTTAACACCTTATTGACATAATAGTTACTTTCATTTTAATGGGTTAAAAATCAATCTGCTCTTCCCATTTAATCGCTGGTTTGTTTGTTTGGATTTTTAACGGCATATCAATTACTTATGAATTATTTAATGCAAACGTTTGATTAATTTGTCAATGGGTGAGTATTATCTTAACAATTAGTATTTTCAACGTTCTATTACAATGATCTAAAAATAAGGAATGAAAACGAGAAAGAAAGAATAGAAATCTTAAAAGATAAATAATAGGTTTGGTTTATTGTTAACTCCATATTCCCTCTTCATTGTTATTTAATTATAAAATTAGAATCATTTGTAAATTCTTGAGTACAATATTAACTATGTATAGTTCAACTGCAATGATTTAAAAAGAAAAAAGAAAGAAAGAAAATAGACAGAAAGAAAGAAAAAATAAATTTTGTTAGCATATTATTCGTTGCCTGCAAATGATCTTGAAATAAATATTTTAAATAAGTATTAAAAATCATTTACCAATGATTATATTATATTATTATATTCTTCGTTCACCCGATATGTATATATATATATATATATATATATATATATATATATATATATATCCTTGTGTGTCTGTGTGTGTGTGTGTAGTTAGTTAGTTAGTTAGTTAGTTAGATAGATAAATAGATAGAGAGAGAGAGAGAGAGAGAGAGAGAGAGAGAGAGATAGCAAACCATTACGCCACTCTGCCTTATAAAGCTTCGGCTACCACCTGATTACAAAACAGTTTCGATCTCATCCGGTTATAGATTCTATAAGACGTCTAAATGTTTCATTTTAGGGATTTATTTATCAGCTATTTAACTGCTCACTGTTACGTGGTCTCTTTTCTGAACAGTGTATGTACTAATCTTCCCAAACCTAACGAACGCATGTCCGTACACACAATATACATTCCGCATCAAATTATTAACGAGTTGATATTTTTTCAATTTCTCCAAAAACTACCTGTCGGAATTTAAAGAAATGTTCATAGTATAATGGAAATGGATAAATAGATATGCGTAGGCTGAATAAAATAATATTGTTATAAGCAAAAGAAAACAAATGGTGGTCATTTGCAGTAGTAATACGATATAGAAGTGATTTAGACAGTAAATGAGAGTTATTATAACAGTGCATTTAATGACTTGGCATGTTCTGAGAAAGTTATTATAACCTCTAAACTATCCAAATACAAGTCTAGATGATAAATATCCAAACTAATTGGGATATAACATCAAACTGTGAAAATATTTGTTGCAGCTCGTACGAACGTACGTAAGAAGGCCGATAAGGGTAGCTCAAGGGATGGTTCCCGAGGGTATTTGTCAAGAATAAAACTTGAAGCTGTAAGTAATCCAGACATGACCAATGGAGCAATTTTCAGGGGCATTGAAAAAGCAACTGTGTCGATAATTACTCGCTATTGTTAGAAAAATAAGAAAAGGGCTGGGGATCCAGTAAGATCTTTGACAAAAGTACATATACAAATGCGTTTGAAATAGGTGAATGAGAACATTTTTCGAAAGTTCTGTTTACAGATGAAACTAGTGCAAAATTTGATCGCCGTGATTGTTTGAGCTAGTTGGGTTGAGGCGCCAACAAGGAGTAGGACATATTGTGATTTGGGCTGTTATTATTGTAGATATCATGGTTGGGCCATGGAGCGCGCCTGACGACATAAAACTCCTTTGCATAAAACTACGGAGTAACTGTAAAATTCGGCTTCTGTGGACCTCTGAAGATGAACTGGTCGACCAATTCTCCAGGCTTAAACCCAATGGAAATCTTTTGGAGTGTTCTGACACAACGTGTTTATGAGAATGGACGCCAATTTAAAAGCGTGGATGACTTGTGGCAGGAAATAGTAAACGTATTAAGTGAACTCATATCAGAGGAAATCCAGAAATTTAATGAGCCTTTTGTAAGTCATATAAAAAAGGGGCACATATCTCATATTTATCAACTCCACTATCATTTTTTAAAACTCTGTTTACTTTTTTTATTTCGATTGAATTTCATCTTAGTTACTGTATGTATCCTTAAAAATCTCTAAATTAAGCAATTATAAAGTTATTTTTTCTTTATACAGGGTTTTTATCACACCTCGCCAATATTTTGACCTACAGATAAGTTGAGTAAATTAGGTAAATGGCTGTAACTTCTGTTTCCTTTTGTAAAACCTTACAATTATACGGTATATAGATCTTGTCGTCATTCTCTGATAATTTCGTCAAATTCCAACGAATAGTTTTTTTATGATTGGATGGGAAAGTGTCATTTCGTTAATAATTTGAACACAGTGTATATACAATATTTGCACACAGAGATGTGCACATATACAAACACGCACACACACACATACACACACATACAAATATATGCCTTCACGCGCATATGTAACACAAATATACGGATGCACATCACTAAGACAAAGATACAAAATGGCGCAAGTATACATGCATACGCTAAAAGAATACACACACGCAAAGATGTGCAGGGATAGGCAAACATTGAGAACACATATACATACACAGATGCGCACGACCACTTAAACACACACCACACTCATACACGTATATATATATATATATATATATATATATATATATATATATATAGATAGATAGATAGATAGATAGATAGATTCCAGTATCATTTAATAAATAATGAGATTTTTTTAAAGATTTTTTTTATTCTGCATTGTTTGGAATTCGTATATAACAAATATTAATTTAATCTCGCAAAAATATTTGTTTTGACGCATCTCAAAATGGAGGTAAGTCAAAGTCCATGCTCCAAGTTTGAAAAGAGTTATGTCATCAAATATTATAGTAGTTGAGAAGTGCAAACCATGAGTAAATTTACCAAAGAATTTGTAATGTGTAGGGAGAAGCATGTTATCATAAAACAAATGTTAAGAAATTGTCTAAACATGGGTTTGCCACTATAAGACTGAATCGAAAAGAAAATCTGATTCTGAGCACGCATGAATTTTTATTGAAAACCTCAGTGTATATACGTATCGAGACAGTGATCTTTTCTCAATAACATATTCCTGAGAAATGCCAACGTTTCTGTTACGGTGAAAATAAAAATCAGACGAAAGCTTAATACAAAGGAACTATTTTTTGCAAATCTTAAGTAGAGAAAATATGATTTTGCAAGAATCGTTTTTTGTCAACAGGTTATGCTGAAAATGTTCTAATATAAAATTCGGATAAGTCAATAGAATGCATATAATATCAACACAGTTAATAAGGTTACTTATTAAGTTTGAATAAATATACATTGTCGACTTCCTCATCTGAATGACAGTTCAATGGACTTTAATCTTACCGACTCAAAGAAACTAAAACAATATTTATTGATCAATTCCTCTATATTGTAATTCATGATGACATTTTGAACTGAAAAGTGTGCCAGAAAATCCATTGATTTTGGCAAACAGAATTGGACTGTTATAAACATATATTGATGCTTTGTTCTTAACAAAGATTAAACCAAATTGTACATTATAAGCGGGAAGATATGTTGTTTAGATAAGCCTAAATTATTGCGTAGTGTACGTTAGTAAGTATTAACCATAACTTTAATAACTACGCTGTCCAGAGTATGACACTAAATTGCTTCCAATGATAAGGATCCGAGTCCGGAGCTCCGTGGTGAGTGAGTTATTCCTTCATTAACTTTATACCCACAATGACCGGAAAGAAGACATCAGTTCTCGTACAGATTAAAGAACATCAAACACGAAAACATTTAATCTCCAGAATGTTTTATGATAGGATGAACCCAGAAGATATACCATCAGACATTAATTTACCCGGCTACTTCTATGTTTTATAATGCAAACCGTAGTAATAATTGACTTTTTATTCAACAAACAATCTTAATTTATTTCCTAATATTAATTCTTCAAACAAACATATTTATTACCCCTGCTGTCATTACAAAATACCACTATGTCGATATTTCATATGAAAAGAGAAGAATTTTGTTATGGGAATAAAACGTTTGATATTTTTAAGTTTCTGTAATAAACTCAAGACATCAGATATCATTTGACAAGGATATCATTTCTCAAAGTATTTTCGTTTGGGTCCATGCGAGAAAAGCTGATTTCTTCCGAAAGTCATAGTCCCAAATGTTCATGGTAGCAGTCCTAAGTTAATTACACCAGTATCGCGCCAGTCATGTTTGGTCGATCTGGTCGAGTTGGTCTAGTGTCTCTCTTCTAACCATACCCACTATCGTTAGTCTCAAGAAGAACATAGCTAGCAGAGATACGAGCTGACTGATAGACATAATGGCATACAAAATAGACCAAGTTTTCATTAGCCGATAGTGTTGTTCTCCAATGTCGGTAAAAGCAAAAAACCGCACGCCTACGCCAATATAAACCAAACGAAATACTAAAAATGACAAAACGTGTGTATACTAGAATTCATTTTTGTTTCGTTTTTTTTTCTTGTGTATCTGACGTGTGGATTATGAAGTTTCGAGCAAAATCTGCGACTGACTAATCTTTTCTTGACAACCAAAAAAAACGTTCGTTCGATTGAGGTAATGCGGAACTGGACAGACCGCAGAGGTTTCTACCGTAGATTATATATATATATTATATATATATATATATATATATATATATGAAGAGAATGCATAAATAAGTATAAAAACGCATCTGTTATATCCATGTAAAAGAGTCATCCATGAAGTCACTATAAATAAAGAAAGAAGAAACTCGCTAAATGACAAAAAATACAGACGAAAAGTATTGAGAGATGAGTAAACAAAGAAAATAATAAGATGGAAGCAAGAAAAGTGTAGATGAAGGAAAAGGGGAATGAATGGTGAGCTGAAGTCAAAAAGATGAAACGTGTCTGAAAGTGAGAAAAATCAAAAGAATCACTTTTAAAGTAGGAATAAAGGATAAAAGAAGAAAGTAAATCAGAAAGAATAAAGTGAATGAATGAAGGAAACGAAAGGAAAGGATGGACGGGAATCGAAAGGGGGAATAAGAAAAGGAAAGGAATTAAAAGAAGGAGGAAAGAAAAGGTTTAAAGTTTTTAAAATCTTCGAAAAGATTTGAAGAAATCGAATACTAGCAGTTAGTAGTAAGGAGAGAAGAAAAGAAACACAAGAAACAATAAATAAATAAAGGAACATTATATCTAGCTTCAGAATTGTCCCTAAGACTAAGTGAATTTTAAACACTTTTACCAATATTAAATTTGCTGAGGAATTCCACTAACATCTTTTAAACATTGTGCTGGTAAAATTTCCATCTGCGCTTACCTTATTAATGTTTTCTTTCTCGATTTTTATTTCTATTTTTAATTTGATTGAATTTATTTATTTTTGCTGCAAGGTGGTATATAGATAGGAAATAAATTTGCTTATCTAAGCAGCTGGCCAAGGAAATTCCCACCTTTTGTGTCCGATCTGAATTTTGGCAGAATTTAAAAAGCAAACAAGCTAGAGGCTATTAAATCCAGCGAGATAAAAAGCACGAATTAATCATTGAAACCAAGTCCCAGTTGTTACAACTGACTTCTCACAACATTTTTCAAAGTTCCGTTTTGATTTTGTCATTTAGTATTTGTCCAGTATTTCTTTTTCAGACCGATCAATGGCAGACGAATGACCCAAGTGATAATCATTTGTCTTTTTTATTTTATTACATTACTCAGATATACAAACACAAATTCAAAAATGTGCCTCCACAATAAGGACCGAATTCACTGCTATACTTTCATGGGAAGATCATATGACACTTACTGTGTTTAGGTTATTAAAGTACCGTACTCTAATGTATTATAATAAACTTTTCTTACTAAATACAGAACGCTCTTTGCTAAGTTATAATTATTTCTTGATCCATTTCAAGCGGATATTGTACTTTTTTTACTTATGATACACAACAGTAAGCTTTCTCGACGAATCCTTTAAATATATCATACAGATTCACATGCCACACCTCTCAGTAAGACTATATTGCCAATCTACCAAAAAGCCGGGCTATATTTATCACCTGATATTCACTTATGTGATGTAAGGAATTATTTAGGTATAGATTTAAGAGGAAAATTGGCGTCAAATGGAAAATAATGTAATTGCTTTACTTTAATAGATCATTATTATGGTGATCTATGCTATATCAATGTTAGCAATTAGTTTAACAATAACTTATTTATATCATTGCCCAGACGTTGATTATAAAAGAGTGGTTTGGCCCAAGTGCTTATTCATCAACTCACTTCTCAGTCAAATATCGTGATATGTTAATGATAATATGAACTTGGACTATGTATTTTATTTTCCTTATTATTTTACACATACGACGAAATTTTAATATTATATGACAATTCTAGATAAAACGCAAATGATAAAGTTATGCCAAACTATTGTTAGAGAATTCAGTTAGGGAACAAATTAAACCAGACTTCCTCATGGTATTACAACTAACACTGCACACATTTTAGCAAATTCAAGTGATCAAACAAATTTAAGGAGTTTCTGGGAGCAGACAGCAGATGTGTCATTGTGGATAGGAACTAATAAAATTCATTAGGCTATTTGAACCTTTTACACTCGATACTTTTGGTAAGTACATGTTATGTAGCACAAGTTTGTCCACCAAATACACCGTTGCAATCTGTCATGGGAAGATCCCCTGACGACTCGGATTTAATTCTTGGGTGAATGGTTTTATTGAAAATAGTTCCCTATTTTTTATTTTCAAGTTGGTTTTTGTAAGAATGTATGGATTTGAACTAGTTTACAAGTTTAGCTCTCGTCAGACTCCGGATGTAATTCTTACCTCTTATTTTAATGATCTAAGCTTGACATATATGATGAAAAGCAACAGAAAACGAGAAAAAAACTAAAATGTTAAAGAAATGTTTGTGTAGGTTGAGCCACATGTTTCTTAAACTCTAATACTAAAAAGAATATGGACCCGTTTTCTTTACTCAATGCTTCAAACCAACAGAATATTTGTATTACATCCTCTGCATTAAGAGAGCTCTAAAAAGGATGTCCTAGATATGACAATAAACTTCATCTCCGGTCGTGAACCTTGAAGAGTGCAAAGTTAAGAGAGCATTGGCTTTACTTCTTCTTTGACCCGGAGTGAGAGTCCCTTTTAGAGTCTCATCTATGAGTGAAATCGATCTATTAGAGATAATGAAGTCTTTAGCTGTGAAGATAGATTTGTTTTACCGTCTATAATTGTTTATTTCATGTCAGGACGAACAAAGCGCTATGGGTATTATGTAACCCCGTACTACCTGCTCCATAGTCGGACCATCGGTGACTAAACCGGTACCCCCACCAAGCTTGCCTGGTGAGGAGGGTGGCTAGACATCCAGCAGGACAAAAACAAAACCTGTGACAGAGCGGAGGAAGCTTCTTGTTCAACGGACTTCTAGCACATTAAGGCGAGAACACAAAAATACCTGGGCTGGTATCCAGGCGTGTAATAGTCTAAGTCACCCCCGCTGCCTTGTGGTTATCCTCTGGATAGGAAAAGGCTAAGGGAGAAAACTCTTGGACTCTATTAGGCAGTTCAATGTGTAAAACACTATCTGGCAGCTCCTGCAGCCAAACTTACGCCGAATGTATTGGTTCACCATTCCTTCGGATCACGCCAGCAAGGTAGAGAGGGGGCCCTGTCGCTTGGGCAACCCAGGGCCTCCATACATCTTGCCCAGGCTCTTTTTTGTACCCAGGAGGGGAAACTCCTTCTACACTGTGCTGTGGGTACAGCACGGGAGGTCATCAGTTACCGGTTATAAGTCTTTTCTCGTTTGGCGTAGAGGTTGGGCGACCTCCGTCGGTGGGAGAAATGTCTTTATCTCACTGCACAGCTACTGCCCGCCTCAAGCTGGGCAGCCCTCAGTTAATTAGGCGCTGTCTCGCCACAACCTGCCTGCTTCATTGGGTGCATGTAACTAAGGGATTTATCCTAACAAGCGGGTTGCAATCATATGCACCAAACAAAACTAACAAAACTAAGACGCCTCGGATGCTGGAATGTTAGGACCATGACGCCCGGACAAACTGACAACGTATTGGATATAAGAGATGCCCGCAAAACTGCAATCATAAATAAAGAACACTTGAAGACACAAGTTGACATATCTACTCTTCAAGAAACCCGACGTCTCGCATCAGGCTCATTGAAAGAATGAGACTACACCTTTTTCTGGCAAGGGAAGTCTCCTAGTGAAACCAGAGAGCATGGAGTTGGCTTTGCAGTCAAGAACACTTTACTGGGAGAAATAGTACCACCTACAGGTGGCTCAGAGAGAATTTTGTCCCGGCGCCTGAACTCTTCGATAGGACCTGTCCACCTGGTTTGTGTATACGCTCCAACACAACGCCCCCCAAGAAACTAAGGACAAATTTTATGATGAGCTTTAGTTGACCGTAAAAAAAACATCCCCACACAAGATCAACTTTACCTTCTTTGTGACTTTAATGCAAGAGTTGGTGCTGACCACGACACCTGGCCATATAGTTTGGGTTATCATGGCATTGGTAGAATTAATGAGAATGGACAACGTCTCCGTAAGTTCTGCCCTACCACAATCTATACATCACCAACTCATATTTTCAGTCTAAACCTCGTCAAAAAGTTTCCTGGAGACACCTACAATCAGGCCACTGGCACCAGTTGGACCTGATCATAACACGGCGCTTCGACCTCAGAAGTGTCCTCCAAACTCATAGCTTTCACAGCGCAGACTGTGTCTCGGTTCACTCCCTCGTCTGCTGTAGAATCAAACTCCAAATGAAAAATTTCCACAGTCAAATCAAATGGACCCCTCGTGGGGATAGTGCCAAAGCAGCTGACCCAACCAAAGCTGCTGCCTTCCTCTGTACCTTAGAGGAGTCTCTCTACCACCTATCACAGACCACCATCTATAACACGGCCCTGACAGTTTTTGGCAAAAGAGTGCGTAGGTCAAATGATTGGTTCGAAGCCAATGTCTCTGTATTGACATTAATCTTGGAAGAAAAAATATCGCTTCCATTAATTACAAATCTGTGCCGAATGACAAGACTTCACATGCCGTTAGAGCTTCAAGGAAAAAGCTACAACAAACTGCACGTCGCTGTGCTAACAGTTACAGCCTACAGCTTTGCAGCAGCATTCAATCATCTGCTGAGTCCGGGAATATCAAAGGCATCGCTCCTCTGAAATCAGACTCAGGAGAAATCATAAAAGATCGATCTAAATAACTTGATCCATGGGTAGAACATTACTTGGAACTCTACACCAGCAACAACACCGTTTCTGATGCAGCCCTACGTCATGTAGAGCGACAACCAGTAGCAGAAGAGCAGATACGGAACCTACAACTGAAGAACTTTGCATAGCACTTGATAAACTAACCTGCGGCAAATTCTAAAGTGTGGGAAACCTGTTCTAGAAAAAGCTCCACAAGCTCCTCTGCCTATGCTGGAGCGAAGGGGTTATTCCACAAGACATGAGGAATGCCACCATCGTAACTCTGAATAAGAACAAGGGAAACTGGAGTGATTGTAATAACTACCGTGATATCTCTTTACTTAGAATTACAGGTAAACTCTTTGCTAGAGCTGCACTAAATAGACCCCAAATTCTCGCAGAAAAGACTTAGAACAAATAGGCTGACCCCAAAAAAACTTTATCCAGTTTGATGAGTCCACCTCAGACCAATTCAGCATCCGTCGTGGTATCAAGCAGGGATGCGTGTTGGCACTCACTCTGTTTGGGATCTTCTTTTCCCTCCTTTTGTGCCAGGTTTTTGATAAAGCAACAGAAAGAATCTACCTTCACACAAGGACAGATGGTAATCTGTCCAATCTCAGCCGTCTAAAAGCCAAAACAAAGGTCAAGCAATTTGTCATTTGGGACATGCTATTTGCTGATGACGCAGCAGTGGTAGCACACTTTCAGTAGCACCTGCAAACACTCATGGACTAGTTCACCCAAGCCTGCCAGGCTTCAGCCTGACCATTAGTATAAAGAAAACCAAGACGATGGGTCAGGGAACTGTAAATTCTCCATGTATCACCATCAAGAACTACACCCTGGAAGCCGTAAACACCTTCACTTACCTTGGGTCCACCATCACCGACAACCTGTCACTTGATACTGAACTCAGTTGCCGGATCGGAAAAGCTGCCTCAACTTTTGGGAAGCCCACAGCAAGAGTGTGTGACAACAGCAAGCTCACTATTCATACAAAGGTACAAGTGTATAGGGCATGTGTTATCAGCCCCCTCATGTATGGAAGTGTATGGAATTGAAACATGGACCTTATACTTCCATCAAGAACGGCGGCTAAATAACTTCTACCTTCGCTGCCTTAGACGTATACTGGGCATCATCTGGAGAGACAGGATCACTAACACAGCAGTTCTAGAGAGAGTTCAACTTCCCAACTTGTGTTCTCTACTGAGGCAAGGTCGTCTCCGATGGTTGGGTCATGTACGTCGGATGGATGATGGACGAATCCCGAAAGACATTCTTATGCAGAGCTGGTAAGAGACAGATTGGTTGCCCCCAGCTGCGATTCAAGTATGTCTGTAAGAATGATCTCAGGTGCTTTGCCCCTTCCAGCTGGGTAAATTTGGTTTAGGACCGCCCTCGGTGGCGTCAGAATCTCCGTGAAGTCATCCTGACGCAACACCATGAAGCTAAGAGGTATAGAAGAAAGTAGCGGCAACAAAACACCGGAACATCAATATCTTCATGGACAGCCTTAAAATGCGAGATCTGTGGACGATAATGTTTTTCAAACATCGGACTTCAGGGGAAAAAACATTTATTATAGTCTTCCGAGACTGAAATGCCAATAATAATTGTTTATCGTAACTTTGAAACTGAATTCAGCATACAACAAATCCATAATTTTATTAATCGGACCCAAAACCAACCAAGTAGACAATCAACTATTCTTCGGTATAGTGTTATTCTCGGAAATTTATTTTATTTAATAGATTTTTTTAAATGTTGTTTCAATCTTCTTTGACACAATGTTATGATCAATACATTTTTATCTGTTTTGTATTCTTTTTTATGTGTTACTATCTCTATACCTCACAATATCTACTATTGTTTACATGTTTTCTACTTTAAGATATCTCCGATTATATATTCTCTAAACAAATATAACATTCGTTTTTTTTTTTTTTTTTCGGTATTTGTTTAGTTTTTATCTTTTCAAATTAGCGCTGTGCCTCGTTAAGACGAACACTCTGTTAGATTCACGAGTTAAAAGTAAATTTGTAAAAATATGTAATTAGAGAATGTTATTTAATTCATAAAAAATGTTTTTTTTAAATAAGAATACAATAATTTTATTTGGTGAACAGAAATTTTAAGTAACGTGTCAATGATAATTACAGATGAGAAATTAACGTTACTGAAATCGTTTCACCTACCTTATTATCATTCTGTTAATTTGCCCACCATGTAATCAATTTATATTAATCATTGTGTGAGAGAGTGTGCGTATGTAATTATGTGTGTGACTATTAGAATAAATGTGTTCTATGCATTAATTTATTTGTTTTCTTGTATACAAAGATTATTGATAAGAAATTATTTACGAAATGTACCAGTTTTTCTTTTCCACAATACTTAATCAATGAATTAATGAAAAAAAATAATACTTAAATTCTTTGTTTCGATCACGAGATTTTTTTAAATTTTCTTTTCTTTTACTATTTCCTTGGAGTTAAAACGACAGATTTATATGTGAAACTAAATAAATCATATTAATTAAATGTTTCTAATTGACTATCTGTTTTAAAAGGAATACCTTCAATATTATTTTTCATAAAGCTACATATTTAAAGAAATGTTACGTGGCCTCTACTACAACTGCATTAGCGACTGATCACTAAGGAGGCGTTTGCGAGAATGTATACAAGAATGCGTGAGGCGACGCGTCCGTTTATTACTTCGTACGAGCGCAGGCTGAGGGGTTTGTTTCTCAACACCAACTCTAATAGCCGTCTTCAGTCAACCTTCAACCCAAAATGGGATTCTTCCTCTTTTTCGTGACAGGAGCTAATGTTAATAGCCAGGCGCACCGTTACTGCTAATTGGCTTATCTCAACGGTTAGCTTTGCGGATCACTTTCCTCTTAGGGTCAAGTCGGCTGTTCACTGTTTCGTTTTGTTCATTCATGAATCCTTTCGTCGTAGGCTTTTCTCAATGGCAAACTTTAATAACAAAACTTCTTTGTTTTTCAATGGGTTTATTAAATCAGCTTCTTATTCTTGAGAGAGAAGGGGTATTACTAGATGTTACTTTAAGTTCGGCTTCATTAAACTTCTTCGGGTATTAATTTAGTTCGTCTAGTCGATAAGTTCAAGATAATAAGTTCGACTTTCTACATAATAGCGACACCAGACGCCGTTCTCATCCGTTCGCTACTAGTCCCGCAACCCGACTGCCTTCGTCCAATCTCGCGACCCCGACTAACTCGGTGCGGTCTCTCGGCTCCAACTAAGTCAATCCAGGCCAGGTGTTTAAGTATTTTTCTGACTAAAAATTCACTAGAAAAAGACCGTTGTGGAATCTTCCTTCAGTTTCCATGGGTTTCTATCAACTTCTGGGACCTTCGAACACCTAACTCTCAGAGGTCACCCCTACCGTTTGGCCAGTCAGATCAAAGAAATTCATGACTCATGGGTGCCAAAAAGTCTGGATTTTCTAGGATCATTTGTACAAGTAGACTTTTGTTTATAACCAGTAAACGTTTGAATCACCGTCTTACTGTTTTATTACTAGATAGTAATTGACATTTAATTTTTTCTCGCACCGCTTAGCGGCCACCCGCGTCAAGTATCTAATTACGTTACAGAAATTATCCTTATGACAATGTAACAATTGAGGAGACTTCGCTTAAATTTTAAGTCATAAATCAAAATCCAACTTTTCTTATATTCAGCTTTATTTTATCAGAGAGATAAGATTCTTATATTATCGATAACCTGTCAATAGCAGCCCATACCTTTAATATACGTATTTTTACATTGCTTTCTATAGATGATATATTGCTATTATTTTGGGACCGATCTACTAATTTCAGAGGATTGCCATTTAATGTGAAGATGGTTCCATCTTGTTTAAAATACACGTTGCATCGAGATTTTTTGGCTCCTACTCCTTCGACGAAACTATGGATCGATTTCTCCTCAAATCATTTTAATCTTTCCTAAGAATTTTCTCTACTTCTGGTCGGATGTAACTAAAAAGCCGGGTATTGTAAATCTTAGCAACTATGGCAGCATGAGTTATTTATATGTAGTTCTAGGCGATTCCGAGGTCACCTTTCTTTGGAAAGAGGGGGGTTCAGCCTCTCGTTTATTTTACTGTTGTGTTTTGTTTATAAACTTCATTGCATAATCGAAGAAGTATATCGCTGAGTTAATGTGTCCCCTGAAGTATTTAAGATATATATATATATATATATATATATATATATATATATCGTCATGCTTTCCAAAAGTATAAGTATGCATATATCGAGACATACATTCACAAAGAATGAAATAGTAATTTTCTTCTTGGCAATAAACACACTTATTCAACCGAAGTTTTTGATTACACCCATTATCTTAAGTGAGTCTCCAAGACAGACATTAATAATAGAGAAATACGTCTTTTTGTTAAGTACAGGAGGGACTGTACTTGACCAATTCTATATTTGGCCAAAAGTTGTATCGTATTGTCACAGACTTTGTCTAAGCATCTAGACATCATTGGGTTTTTTTTAATATAAATTGGTCAATAATGTACCTGTGTTTGTTTAATATTTAAACATGTAACGATTGCGTTTCGATATATTTTGATCAAACCATATTTACAAGAGTCATCCCAAATATTGCGGAAAATCTCTCTATGAAATTGATAATTATTTACCCCAAAACGTAGTTTTCCCTGCTCCCTTTGAAATATTCTCATGTGATATAGCAACAGTGATATAATAAATTTAATGGAAAAGACATGTGCTAGAATCGTCTCAAATGCGCTTTTCTATTGTTCCAAATTTTCCAAAATTATTTTAGAGACTATTTGTGTTTGCCTCAGAAGGAGAAATGTTGAGCGTAAAAATGACAGAGCCCCCAAATCTTTACATTCTGTTCGTATAATATTTTCAATTATTGGTTAATTATGAAAAGAGAATGAATGAAAGCAGCAACTGTGAGAAAATGATAATCTATTTATCATATTTCGTTTCCTTTTCTAAAGAATAAAAACGTGATGTAAAATGTAATTGGAATCGATCTACACAAAGCGGAATAAATAAATACGAAATCACGTTCCTAATTTAGCTGAAAATTGCAAGTTTTTTTCCTTCTCTCTTCTTTTCGTTTCTTATTTGATTCAGACTATGTTGTTTTTGTTCTTATAGCTGTCCGTTGAGTTCGATCAACAAATACTTTCATATATATATATATATATATATATATATATATATATATATATATATATATATATATATAACTGAGAAGAATGGAAGTGAATTGGACAATTATGTTGAAAGATAAATGGAAAGAAAATGGTGTTTGGATAAAAAGTATTCATTGAAATGCCGACATGTGTTTCGGCCAAGAGATTGTTCTTGTATACATTGTATTCTCTTTAGAATTATTTTAAATACAAAATAAAATAAAATGATAATAATAGAGAATCATACAATTTAAGTATACAAAAAAGGCGGTCACCTTCAGGGTAAGATATATATATATATATATATATATATATATATATATATATATATATATATATATATATATATGAAAAATACGATTGATTCTTTAAAGACTTTTCCTAAAATTATTTATAGTGAATATTTTCAATGTTTAAACTGCTATTTGTGGTGATGATTAAATTTAGATATTGCTGGCTACCCTAAAACGTTTTGATATTGAAACAGAAATCCCAAATCAGATCTTGTTTAAGAGAATATAACATGAGATATAGAGGTCGGTGTGCTAACAGCATAAAGTGTGTGTGTGTATGTGTGTCTCTGTGTGTGTTTGTACCTGTGTCTGTGTTTTAATTACAAATAATAAAAATATCTAAACCATGGCAAACATTTTTTTTAATTGAACAAGAATGTAGCAGTTATGTCTAGTATTGTTTGGCCACTTGGAACGTTTCTGGCCGGAATCGGATATAAAATTAGAAACCAAAAGAACAAATCCCAGAAATTAGAAGTATGAAAAATGTATATATAGGCATTTGCGTTATTCTTAACACACCTTTTTACACCCTTTTTTACGGAAAAGCTAACGTTCGTCCATAGCAAAACAAAAAATACGAAAGTCATTTGACTCAAGCTCCCATACGTTAAAAATATAAAAACTAATATAGGAAAATATTTCTAAAACTAATAGACAAACACTTCCCTAAATCAAACAAACTAGATAATTTAGTCATGAGGAATACACTAATATTAAGTTATACTAGCAAGGAAATAATACTATTAATGATAAATAACACAATGAAAAATATAACACACCAGAAATCTTTCTGTAATTGCAAAATAAAACACGAATGCAAACGGAAATTGTCTCCAAACTAAAGTTGTATACCAAGCCACTGTAAAATCTAAAAATTGCAGAAAAATGTACATTCACATAACTAAAGACATCTGGAAACAAAGGATTTATGCATAAAAGACACCATTTAACAATAGAAATTACAAACATAGCGCAACATTTTCTAGACACATTTGGGAACCCAAAAATTTAACCAAAACACAACAAAACGTTGAAAATAAGGAAGATAACGCCATTTTTCAACAATATAAAAAGATATGTCAACTTTTGTCTAGAAGAAAAAAATGGCCATAATATCATCTTCAGAACAAAACAAACTGCTTAACAAACGATCAGATCTCATATCCAAATGTATTCATGAAAGTAAATTATTAGTATGCCACCTAAAACCAAAGACTAAAATAAATAATAATAATAATAAAGAACTTGTCAACTGGTGGATTTTGCAGTGCCAGCGGATCACAGGGTGAAGTTAAAGGAAAATGAAAAAATTGACAATATCTGACCTTGCCAGAGAACTGAAAAAGTTATGGAATATGAAAGTGAAAGTTATACCAATTGTAGTTGGTGCACTTGGAACAGTCCCAAAGCATTAGAAAAGGGTTTGGAAAGTTTGGATATCAGAGGAAGATTGAAACCATTCAGAACACTGCACTGCTGCAATCTGCCAGAATACTCAGAAGAGTCCTGGAGACCTGAGGAGACTTGCTGTCACTCAGAGTGAAAGACCATCAGCTAACACTGATGTGAAAACTCAAAAGGAGTAAATAATAGGTTCGGCATCGACAAGTGTGCAATGCTCATGATATAGAAAGGGAAAAAATGAAACGGCTAAGGGAATAGAACTACCGAAACAAAAAGAAATTAGGATACTTATAGAACAAGAGAATTATAGATATCTGCAAATCTTGGAAGTTGATGCTATCAAACAAAAAGAAAAAGTAAGAAAGGTATACCTCCGAAGAACAAGAAAGCTTTTAGAAACTAAGCGATGTAGCTGATATCTCATTAAAGGAATAAACAACGGGTCTGTCTACCCCATAAGATACTCGGAACCATTCCTAAAATGGACAAGAGAGGAGTTCCGACAGATGGACTAAAGGACAAGGAAAAATATGACAATGCACAAGGCATTACACCCGAGAAACGACATAGACAGACTATATGTGCCAGGAAAAAGGGGAAGGAGTTTCGCCAAGATTGAATATAGTGTAAATGCGACAATCCGAGCACTTGACGAATATATTAATAGAAGCAAGGGAATACTAATTGCAGCAACCAGGAAATGCAATTGCAGCAATACCTCAAAAACTAAAAACATAAATGGGAAGAAAAACAACTATATGGGTACTTCAAGCGACAAATTGAAGAGATATCACATCAGAAGATATGGAGATGGCGAAGAAGAGGGAACCCCAAGAGAGTAACTGAATCTCTTATAATTGCAGCACATGATAATGCCATAAGGAGAAACTATATAAAGGCAAAATAGATAAGACGTAGCAGAATAGCAAGGGCAGAATGTGTGGAGACAGGGACGAAACGGTTAATCATATGAGAAGCGAATGCAGCAAACTAGCACAAAGAGAGTACAAGACTAGGTACGACTGGGTGGGAAAGGTTATTCACTGGGAATTGTGCAAGAAATTAAATTTTCACCATACAACTAAATGGAATATGCACAAGCTTGAATCTGTTCTGAAGAATGAGACGCGTTGAATTCTCTAGGGTTTAAAGATATAGACGGGCCACCTAATCCCGGCCAAGAGACAAGACTTAGTATTAATTAACAAGAAGAGGAGAATCTGTCATCTCTTGGATTTTGCCGCACCGGTCGACCACCGAATGAAAGAAAGCGAAAAGATAAACAAATACGTGAACCTTTCCAGAGAACTGAGAAAATTGTGGAACATGAAGGATATGGTCGTACCAATTGTAATTGGCGCACTCGGAACGGCCCTCACTTTGTTTCTAACTAATGTGCACACGTCAAGTATTTGGACTTATTGAAGGGTATATTGTTGTATTTGAGGTACTGGGGAGGAGGGAATGCTGTGAACTTTACTGTATTATAATGAAAGCCCTGTCTATGGGGCCTAGAATATGCATACTACATAATGTAATTGATAAGATTTCCATAAAAGGGGTATTTTGATATGACACCAGTTTCAGAGCTCTGGGTAGTATGGAGTACCCTTCATTGCCATTATTCCCAGCTCTACTAAAAACCGGAGTTGTGGTACCTTTAAATTCCCGTCTATGATATCAAATAGATTCGTTCGAAGATTATTTGTATTAGAAATATTGGACAATATATAACTGTGCAAATTATTTGTATCAAGAATAGTTACTTTAAGCTATAATTGTTTACTATCAATGCCACCTGATTTTTTTTCATGAAGAATAGAAGCAATCATTCACAATTCAATATTTTTTTTTTTTCTCTTGTTTCCTGTAAAACTTTATCAAATGTTGAAAACATTCTGATAAAGTTTTACAAGAAAGAACTTCACTTTTTTTCCGGGGAGTTAGCAAATCAATTAAAAATGATAATGTTTGCAAAATCTATAATATTTGTTTCATTTTCTTAATAGAAGACCAACTCTTTTCCTCATGAAAAATAAATATTGATTTTGTCAGAATCTTTATTCCTTGGCATATTTGTGGAAACTATCTTCTCATAGGCATTGCACAAAATCCGGCTTTCAACAAAGAGTATCCCAGTTATTTTTTTTAGAATATTTATAGAATAGTAGATTTAGTGGATCGGGGGCATTTATTACAAGTAAATAAATTTCAGGCAGGAAAAATAATGTAAGTAGGGAGATTTACAAAGAAAAATATTCTTTGGGTTCCGCAGGTAATTTTAATTCATAGCATATAAAAATTACCTCCAGGGCATCAAAATAAATTTACTCGAATCAAAGAATTTGCAGTGAGAAAGTAAAATCAAACCACTGCATTTTGTAAATGAAAAGCTTCGAAAAAAAGCATCGGTGAGGATCTAAGATCAAAACACATTACATCAGGAGATTATTGTAGACTGTATTAAGAAGTATCGTGTTATTTATTTTATTCATACGATGAATTTTAATTATTTTAAAGAGTGCTTATTTGGATAAAATTCTAGAGACAAATAACATAATTCACACACACACACACACACACACACACACACACATATATATATATATATATATATATATATATATATATATATATAAAACAGATAACAGATAGATAGATAAAAAGAGAGAGAGAGTGTATGCGTTTGTCCGCGCGTGAAAGAAACAGATACAGCGAGTGAGATAAAGAGAAATACAGAAGTGAGTGCGTGTATATATATATATATATATATATATATATATATATATATATATATATACGCACTGACTTTGGTATCAAATTACCCAACACGGATTGGCATGCCATAAAACCAACCAACCAATTAAAAGGAACACAATCATTATTCTATCAAGGACAATTCCTTCAATCTACACCTAAAATGGAAACTACTACAGAGAAAACGTTCTGTTCGGTGTTTTGTGACATTAAAAGACACGTTTTTATTAGGAATTCTTGGAAACTGAATAAACTATATGTGCATAATACTCCAATAAGCAATAGTCTTTCGATTATAACGCATTGAAGACGAAATGTACTTTTTTTCCTGGTCAAGAAGGTTGGCCGGTTATTGTGCTGCACGAACGCACTTGTTTCTAAGTTGCAAATGCAACGCAGCAAACAGGCGTACATAATTCATCCATAAATGGCGATCAAGATCTTTTGCCTTCACCCATTTTCCAATCGGCGATTCCAACCAGTTGAAGATATCAAAATTGCCTTATAGCATTTATCGAATAAAAACCTAGAATGATTCTCCTACGATTAGTTGAAAGGTGGATAAAGATCATAGAGCCTTAAGCTTTAACACCTGCACCACAACAAGCTACAATGACAAGGTTGGCTATCAATTAAATGTTTACACTGTATTGTTACAGACAGTATGTGTTACTATAAAAGATAAAAATGCATGCTAGATTAGAGGGTTATAATTATTTAACTTTTTCGGTTCTTTAATAAAGTTTGATCATTGACAGAGAACAAAGAAAGGGAAAATTAAACTCACACTGAAAGTAAAACGGAACGAAGCCTTTGAGATATGTCGCACCTGGAAAATATAACGAATGACTACGTAATAAATATTACCAAATTTAATTTGTTCTTCTCCAAAGAGAACGAAGCTTTATAATATATGTATAAACACTCTACTAAATTTGTTTTCAAATCTTATTTTTCCATATGTGTATGTGCTTATGTTTGTGTGCGTGGGATTATAAGTGTTGGAATTACGAACGTCATGAATGCTAGACTACGAATAAAAACTGTAATGTCTCTATATTTATGGATATAAAAATATGTGTATGTATAGATATAGAAATGTGGATAGATAGATACATATGAACAGGTCACAACAGACCCGAATATACACAAATCGATGGAGATAAGTAGATATTGACAGGTCAATATATATATATATATATATATATATATATATATATATATATATATATATATATATATAGATAGATAGATAGATAGATAGATAGGGAACAGTCCAAAATAATTAGATATGAATTGGCTCGCATAGGCTCGTACGTTACATCAGACCCAGATAGATATATAGCTATCAAAAAGCTGATATAAGTACGTAGACATGCACAACTTTCTAATATGAGCCAACTGGATACGCAATTACATATATCAGAAGGACGTATACGTTACTTTTTGAAAGTCAACTATAGAGGTAGAACCTTTTGTTGAACATTCATTCTATATGACCGGTGACCGGTCATATAGAATGAATGTTCAACAAAAGGGAATATCACAAATAACAAATTAATATCAAATAGCCTAGAAACTGGAAAGGAAAAGACTTTCGTTGAGGTGGAATTTACTGAAGAAAATAAAAGGAAACAAATGACGCAAGAGGATTGACATTCAAGTTGATGAGATGTGTGCAAGTGTGTATCTCTGTGTAAGTGTGTGTGTATGTTAGTGTGTCTGTATGTATAATGTTGTGTTATTTTATGTTATTGGTGGTTTAATATCTTGTACACTTGTCTACTTTCTTGAGCGATTCTTTTCGCATCTGAACTTGGGGAAATCTGTTTCTTGACGCAGTGTATTTCCTACCATTACTCAAAAAGAGTTAAACAAAAACTTGACGTAGCTTTATGGATCAATTCCTTCTTGTCATTCCAGAAATATAAACGTTCATTAAATTCACAACGCTGTCTCGGCCCTCGCCAGTTCCGGATGTTGAGATCGACGTGTCTGTATTCGAGATACCAACATATTGGCAAAGATTGATGAGGCTGGCGGGCTACCTTCTGATAACGGACATGACTAAGCGAAAATGACAAATTACGGCGCAAACGATATTTAGCCAACTAACCTATGCATTCTCCATTGTTTAAGTCTCGTTCACTGATATTTTACTTTCATAGAGAAAGTTCCAATGCCCAGTAAATTGCTGAAAGTAATTAAACAAGAAAATACAAGCTAAATCATCGGATTGTACAAAGAGACTTTAAAACTGTCTTGACATTACAAATCCTTGACATTTCTGAAAACCGATGTGCCAAAAGCAGAATCAATGTATGGAATAGCCGTTGTTTCTTGGATCAATATCATTCACATGTTAGTCACAGTCGTGGAAGCCTATCAACAGCAGTATGAACATGGTGCCTAACTGTTTGATCGTCAATAACACATCTATGTGTGCGTGTGTGAGTGGAACACAAGAGACTAGGGTATTTTTGAGGAAGGTTCAATCAGTTCATTTCTAGAAGAGTGACATAATGCGACAAAAAATTCGAGGCTGAATAAAACCGCCGCCCCAAATGAAGGTGGGCGAAAATTTGTCAAAGAATATATCTTCTCTTCATCTACTTGAAAAAAATACTTTATATCTTTCGATCGAGAGTGAGATTGTAATAGCAGCAATAAAGTGAGTGGCATTTCCTTGTGACCACATGTTTAACTTTTCATTTCCTCATAGGAACAACCTCGTTGTCACTTTCTATTTCATCTTTGTCGTCATCAATTTTCTTTGAGACACGTTTCTTGTTTAGAATGCGTCGCAAACATTTCTGATGAAATGCTTAAGAATGTCCAGATGTCTGCCATGTGTATATAGACAATACATATAAACACACATGTGATATAAGATTAACATTCCAACTGACACCACTTGATAAAAAACGATAATAAATTCATTAAAAGATAAAATACATTAACAATTTACAACGAATTATAATAACAATATAATAGTATTTTTTTTAATAAAAAGAAAATATTAACATTAATCACACCTTACTATTTATATTATTCACCTTTCATTTGATTGTTTACAAAAATGAGAATGTTTTCGTATTAACATAAAACGAGTTTAATGATGTAGTTTATTTTTACTAATGATATTGATTATTTTAATAGTATCTTTTAATAACATCTATCCATGGTTTAATTCATTATCTTGAACATATTTCACATAATGAAACCATATTTGTAAATTTATGCATAGATTTTTTTTTTTTAATATTCAAATTTTAAAGTATAGCCTGTATGAATAAATCATTTAGGTCAGGATCACCTGGCAGGATATGTGTTGTTCCGGTAGGGTCACTTGAGTAAACAGGTATGAAAAGGTATGATGTTAAAAACCCGTAACTTGTTATGTTATAACTTCACTGATGAGTTGATCCTACGCATCCTTTGGGTGTATGATTAAAAAAACGTCGAAGGTCGCATGGGTAAATATGATGATATGCTATAGGTTGAGTGATTTAGTCAGTTTATGGGTAAAAATCAAGCAATAGTCATAATTCTTTTTAGTTGTTTATTTCCTGTCCTTAACATGTCATACACAAAACCACAATAATTGAACACACATTACAAATCAATGATTAAGTTGGTTCGTTTTCTATACAAAATATACAAGGAATAATTCCATATATACTATTCTCTCAGTGTATCGTAGTCACTGTAGTGTTGAATTAATGGAGGATTGAACGTCTTCACTCAGTTCTGAATTGAATAGTAGAAGCCTAACCTTTGGTCGACGAGAATAATCGCCCATATTTCGTATGCATACATAGATCAGAAATATATTTTTGCCAGTGCTAAAACGACACAAATTCTTATGATTGATGGGAAGAAACCAGTTTCTTAAGAACTCATCAAAGGTTTATTAAATGGTGAGTCTTAAAGCAAAAAATAAAATCTTGTGTGAGGATGTCAATTAACGGTGATGTTTCTCTGCACAGGTGCGAATCCCTAAGTATAAATAGACTGCAATGTTTTTTTGTTAATTTTTTTCTCATGGCCAGTAAACGATGACAGATTTGTATTACAATGTTGAAATGTGCCAACTAACACCTTACAAAATGTATTTGGAGAAGGTCTTTGTTTTGTAAATATGTTAGCACATTTATTTTTTGCTGGATTCGCTTCTGGATAAAATTACTTACGTAAAAGCAATTTATAGCTGTAGCATTCGTATATCTGCATAACAAAAATAAACGCTTCAAAATTCGAAAATTGTTTTTGACAGTTGTTCACAAGTATTTGGTACTGTGAAGAAATACCACTGAAAATATTCCCAGTCAATCAGTCACAATTCAATAGTCAATATCCAGTGTAAATATAGATCTAAAGATAAATTTTCTGACCAGGAAATTCCTAGCTGATAAAAGGTGTTTCCTTAATGAACGTCTTGCTGATGATAAATAATTTCTTGTTAAAACCTTATTTATTGTGGAAAGAGAAATAAACAATTTTATTTGAAATAGATGATAAAACCCGCTAAAATACAATTTTGTCTTTCTCGGTCCTCATCAAGGATGGATGAATATATGTCAATAGAGAGGCTGGAACATAGAATTTCAATTTTAGTATTCAAGTATAAATATGATTGATTCATTGCTGTTAACGGCATGTTAACACGTCTAGACTTATTTTATTCCAAGATGTTTGGAAATTGCATTTATTGTATATTTATATTTAAAATTTTGTTGGAGTTGCTTCTTACAAATATTTTTCCCACATTTATACGATAACAAACATTCCTATCTATTACAAATAATTTTCTCACTGTATCAAGTATTTCAATCGAATGCGAATAGTTGAACACAGAAATATTTGGCTCATAATGAGTTCTTAACTGTGACAAAATTAGGGTCAACATCAGATGCAGTTTAGTGTCATAACTTAGGACATCACTTACAGTCGGTGTATTATAAGCCCAGTCGACAATGCAATATAAATACAAGCATTAAAAGACAATAGCCCCTCCACCCTAAAAAAATCCACTATCTCATGCTCTTACCAAACGTAGCAGTTAAAGGCGCTGGTGGATCTGATTTGAACTTCTCGGAGAAAATTACATCCCTGGATCAAATAGTGCGGAAATATCGCTCTAATCCGTAATTATCCATAGGGAATAACTAATTGCTCCAATTTCTGATTAGTCATGTCGGCAGAGCCTAAAACGCCGACTGTAACCTCTGCAGCAAAAAAAAAGTGTCATTGGTGTTACTAAACATTACAAAAGTGTTGCCATTACTCCCAGTCCCACTCTGAGATGAGGTGGCACTACCTGTTAGGATCCCATCTATGGATTAAATAGGTTTGAAAATTATTGAATAGGAATAGATGAAACCATATGACTATTCAAACAAATTATTATTGAATAGAGATACGTGAATTATTATTATTATTATTATTATTATTATTATTATTATTATTATTTACTCCTTTTGAGTTTTCACATCAGCGTTAGCTGATGGTCTTTCACTGGAGTCTGAGTGACAGCAAGTCTCCTCAGGTCTTCAGGACTCTTCTGAGTATTCTGGCAGATTGCAGCAATGCAGTGTTCTGGATGGTATCAATCCTTCCTCTGATTTCCAGCCTTTCCAAACCCTTTTCCAATCCTTTTGGGACCGTTCCAAGTTCACCAACTACAATTGATATCACTTTGACTTTCATATTCCATAACTTTTTCAGTTCTCTGGCAAGGTCCAGGTATTTGTCCATTTTTTCATTTTCCTTTAGCTTCACCCTATGATCTGCTGGAACTGCAAAATCTACCAGTTGACAAGTTCTTTCTTTTTTGTTAATCAACACTAGGTCTGGTCTTCTTCCTGGGATAAAGGATGATCCCAGAGAATTTTATGCGTTTCGTTCTCAAGGACAGACTCTGGTTTATGCATATACCATTTTGTTGTATGGTCAAAATGTAATTTTTTGCATAATTCCCAGTGGATCACCTTCCCAACCCAGTCGTGTCTAGTTTTGTACTCCCGTTGTGCTAGTTTGCTACATTCGCAGAGTACATGGTTTACGGTCTCATCTCTATTACCGCATAGTCTACATTTACTATTTTGTTGGGTCTTATCAATTTTTGCTTTGATATAGTTTGTCCTATGGCATTATTCTGTGCAGCAATTATTAGTTATTCAGTTTCTCTTTATTATTATTATTATTATTATTATTATTATTATATTATTATTATTATTATAAAGAAGAGTTACTTGAAGCTGTAATTAAGGGCCGGTTTAGCTCAGTCGGTAGAGTGTTCGGCTAGGAATCACAAGGTTCATAGTTCGATACCGGCCTCGCCCACTCAGCACATGAGTAGCACAGGGATCTGTGCGGTAAAGTGAGGAGCTGATGATAGGTGTGGCGCTCCGACTCAGACACCCAAAAACTATCTCCTTGGTCTAGCGCTAGTGAAAAGGGGATAGACTCCCACGCTGATTGGCTGATACCGACATTAGGCCACCCCGATTACTCTTTTTTACTTTAGTTAGTTGAAACCATAAAAGATAAAATTCGACACCAATTAAGTCAACAATGTGTATACCAAAAACAGTCAACGTCTGACGTTCATTGTGATTCAGTTACTTTTTTAATTTTTCTCATGAAGAAATGAATCTCATTATGACAAGATCAGAAAAAAATCTTCTTAAAATATTAAACAATAAAATAACAGTATGCCTTTCGTCATCAAAATGTATTTACATAGTCTGCAGATAAGAAATCAATTTTGCTTTTGAAAAATAAGTTGTTACAATTATTCATTAATTATTGCAGAATAATTTCTATTTTTATTGTTTTTTATTATTTCAAAAGTTTTATATTCATATATTTTGTTATCTTCAAAGAAAAGATTGAATGGAATACTTTTTTATTCATAGAAACATGTCCTTCTTATTTCTATACTTCTCTTTATTCTCCGTATTCTGAGAGAAATTCAGAACTCGAAACCATGTTTTTGATGACATTCTACCTTTTCAATGAGACTTTGCGTACTCTTTCATTACTTGAGCAAATTATTCAAAAAAATTATATAAATGTTACTTATTGTGTATTCAATAAATCATTCTGAATTTTTAAGAGATAGTATTTGACCGGTGAAGAAATGAGTAGATCAAACCCACAAAAGTAAAATAAGAAATTAGGTTCAAAATTCCCAGAATTTATACGACAACCCAAGAGATACAATAAAACTAACAAAGACAATGAAACTGATTCAAAAGAATCCAAGTTTATTATCCCCCTCCCCCCTAGGCTATTGCGGATATTCCCAATTTGTTAATAAAGAACGGGAAAAAGAAGCAGTTAAAAGTGACGTAAAAAAAGACAGAGTTTGAAGTAGTTGTTTTCCTAGGATGTGTATTATAACTAGTTAATCTATATGACACATGGATGCACGTGGTGTAATGGTTGAAGTCATGAGAAATAGACTCGTCGCCCCGAGTTCAAATCATGGGCGTGGACACTGCATTTTCACTTAGCGCTAATACCCTTGGGAAAGGTATGAATCCAACTCTACCTCCAGTTATGGGTAAATAGTAGGACAGACTTAATGGGTATTAATTAATATAGAAAGATATCGGCAGTGATCAGAGTGCAATCCGAGAAGAGATGTACTCTGTCCAGTTCTATCCAAGTCAATAGAAACAACTTTAGAGAATTCAAACTTCATACAGCAAGAAAGTTGTTTGTGGTTTGTGGTTTTGATATGCTATATTTGTGGTGTATCTTCTGTCTATCTTTCTGTCTATCTTTCTGTCTGTATGGAGATGCAATTCAAAACAAAGTCCTGTACCAAGACCAAACAAAACTTTTCTTTCAATGGTGTTTTTTATATTTACTCTTGAATTCATTTGTTGTTATTAGGGACCAAATTACAACCTGTTTTAAGAGATAATAGAAGAACATATATAGAATAGGTTGAATACCTCCTATGAATTTTATTCCATATGAAGCATTCTGTTCATTAAGTCCAGTTGAATTATTGATAACATTGTTGATATTGCGTCTCACTCCCTTTCAAAAAGTAGTATTGTTGCGTTATTCGTAAATGGGATTTACATGCACAAATCTCCCTTGGAACATTTTTACAATAACCAACATAGAGCAATAGGCATTGCTATCTAATGGTGAATAATATGAAATTTAAAAATTATATGCTCAAATTTAACTATCAACTATATTAACTCGTGTAAGACCGTGTGAATACAGCTAGTTATGTATTAATTTTAATATTATATAGGATATATAATATCTTACAAATGTGTATAAAAATGATTATATACAAATAAGAAGGATCAATTAAAAAATTTCAATTGAACGGTAAAAATAGGAATAGTTATGAGTTTAATCAAACATTTAGAAATGAATCAAATTCGAAATTAGATTACCCATAAATTGTTGATATGCCTTTAACCAAATAAATCAAAAGAAAATATCATTTTATCGTAGTGAACATATAAAAACCTGTATGTGTATTGGTAAAAATGTTACACAAGTAATCCATTATTATCTGCAGGGTACGTATTTTATCTTTCTCTGTTAATTTAGTGGTAGATAAAATGACAGGGATCAGAGATGCTTTATTTATATTTTGCATGTACGTTTCTCAGATTTCTCGACAGGCAATCAAGCTGAAATGTTTTTTAAACAATATCTTTTTTAAATTCAAATAAATCATATGGAGGGTTTACTGAGCTGAAATAAATACGTCAATATATTTCTCATCGTACGAACTTCAAAAACGATAGTGTTAATGTAAGATTTTTTTTTGTTGCAAAGTTTATTGAGATAACCTGAAAATTCCTTCATTATAGAGGAATATGAATTATAAGCAATGAGATTAAATTCATCGTAGATTATTACACATACAAGGAATTTCTCTTTGTAGGTACGAGGCATATTCTTTGCAGATGTATTTCCAGTGGAAAGAAGGAAGTCAAATAAAAATTAGGCTGAATATTAATAAAGAGAATTTGATTTTTATTTTAAGAAATTGGTTGAGTTTGGTTAATTGGTTTAACGGCATATCAACCAGGTATGTATTTTTTAATGTCGACATTTGATACAAATATTTTGCATATGATTTCAAGTATTCCTGTTGAATATTTATAACTTATACACATTTAGATAGCTTCCTATTTGTTTGCGCACAGGTATATGGTTTTACATATACTTATCTATTAATAATAATTTTTGAACTGGTACTATCACTCCAGGCCAGACGATAAGGCATTCCATATTTCCAAGAACTCCAGGATAGGAGTCTCACAACCAGTTTAGTGTCAGACCAAGGACAGCCGTTTTGGGAAAAGGGTGTCTTACAACTCAGTAAAGAACAGAGTTACCGTAATTTACGCCTCACCGTATGAGATCTGAGAATAAAAATGCAATTGTGTCTAATGTGAGCAAAGGAACTTTTTTCATTTTTATTTTTTAAGCATCCATTAAAATGATTGGAGTTTTAGAAAGAATCTTATTTTGGAAAAACGGCAATCAACTTACTTTTTTATTTTATTTATCTATATGTTTATTTATTTATTTATTTTATTTTAGTATTTTCACTTATTTTTATTTTTTGGAAACTTACATAGTTATCTTTTCAAATTTAAAGAATAATTTGCACATTTCAGTTTCGAAATTACCCTCAGCCGCCAAGTTACGTTCTCTGTAATCTGATCCACACATATTCACAAAAAGGTTAATCTTTATTTAAAGCTAAATATCACATGGACAAAACATCTGTACTTTAATGATGTGATAAAAAATAAGGAAAAATATATCAATAGGAAACCAGAACAAGTTATTGGTTTAGACCTTCAAAACCCATTGTCTGATTAATGCAAACGGTAACTCAAAGAGGATTGGTTTGTAAAAATTTCAGGAATTTTGAGGAAGAATCCTGTATATATATATATATATATATATATATATATATATATATATATATATATTGTCGGATTCATTTCCACTTTTCCACTTTATATATATATATATATATATATATATATATATATATATATATATATATATATATATATGCACCGATAGGTGAAGAGACAATGTAGGCGAACCTTTATTAAATTACCTGCGAAGGCCATAATATAAAATTATGTTACATCTACTGTCACTCTTAATAGATAACTATCAATATGCATACTGACATTTATACTACCATATGTGGGTACTTACACATAGATAGATACATACATACATACATATATACATGTGTGTATACATGTATGTGTATTGTGACACAATACGAGTATGTCAACTAGTAGATATAAGCCTTTAAAAAATTCTGGATATAAGATCATTCACTCTGTTTAAAAGAAAGACAAAGAAGAAAAGAAAGTAAATTCTATTTCCCAATCTGTTATAGACAGGGAAGAGAGAATCGTCTCATAGTATTAATACTATCTTACTGCTAAACGATGATTTTAACCCTCCCGTTCCACTATCGGAAACGGCAAACGCAAATATGTACCTATATTGACCTAAGTATTGACGGCACATAACTGATTTGTAAGTGTGCTTGCGACTCCTGGGTTTCGCGCCCTAAAAGGGACAGCAGTTCAGCCTGTTGCCATGGCGACAGACCTTAGATTTTCCCGCTACGAGACGAGAATACACACAGTTGGGGCAATTCTATCTTTGGGAGCAGACGTGTCAGCTTTAATCTCCCATATTTTGCCATCGCTCAAGACGAAGTAACGAAACGGATTTTTATACTCTGAGAATAGAGCGCTGTCAACAATCACATATTTCTAACTATAGCTAATGCGAAAAACGTTTTATCGTTGAATGCTGGACATCTGATTAAAGAAAAGAAAAACAATTGTCAAAACGCATTGTTTGCTGAAAATACAATAGACTTCGTTTTGTTTGAATCATCCTAAGGACTTTGACGAATGTCTGGCATATATATATAAAAGATAATAAAAAGAAATAGGAATACATTCTTTCTTTCACACCACCAGTGATATCACAGTGAGTTGAACCCCTCCTGTATTGTATATATGTCTCTGTAAGATTGTTTATCTGTTTTGAATCACTCGTTCACACATATATGATAAAATAGATACTTATTTAATATCTCTCCGTTCCCTATTCACAATATTTTTTGTTTGTTCTTTTCCTTTTTCTATTCCTTTATTGTCTGTATATTTGTAAATAAAAGTGTTGCTATCACTGAGATCCTGTCTTATTTTCTTTCGTTATCTGGAAGACGCATTCTGTCTTACTCTCTCGTATACATATCGAAGTGTGAGAAAGAGAATTCCCTCTCTCTTATGGTTTTTTTTTATTTATATATTTTTTAACACTCGGGGCCTCTTGCTTTTACATTTTTTATTATTATCGTTGCGCCAGCACCCTTGTCGTACCTAACAAGTGCGTGCACGTAACATAATATGTATGTATGAATAGATATATACTTACATACATATGAATAGACTAATAGATGTACTAACGGAAAGTTGAATCTTTATTGAAAAGTACAATATGATCAGTGTTAATTGAACTCTTATCTAATCATGGTGTATTGGAAATTGAATGACCAGCACCAGAAAAAGAAGATGCAAGTGAATATCAAAGGACATGCCGCCGCTTGCAGGTGTGCAGTGCAGAGTTGGGAACCAGAGAGCGACTGAGTGGGTGCACGTGCAAGGATCAAAGAGAACTGGCGGAAACATATTTTTGTTACCCACCGTACACGACCGGGGAAAATATTTTGAAAAGCAGGATTCGGAAAATATGAATGTGGTCGGAAAAAGGAAATATTGATCCACACCCTCTTTTGTTGGTTGCAGATATTCAACTTCATAAATATATAAGAAGACAGATTGAACCTACGAAAGAAGACATACATATGTGTATGCATGTCTTTGTATGCGATTTTTTCTTGGTGTATTTACAAGTGTATATTTGTGTAGTATGTATATATTTTTGTCTTTTTAACTGTCCCTTTTTAGGCAAGGTATCTGCGTGAGTGATTTTGTGTGATTATGCATGTAGAATGTGTGCATATATATACGTGTGTGTGTGTGTGTGTGTGTGTGTGTGTGTGTGTGTGATTGTGTGTCTGTGTGTCTGTGTGTCTGATTGTGAAGGTTTTGACTAAATATGTCAATCTGTGTAGAGTGATTTTATGATGAAAATTTCAAAAGAGTGAAAGATAATTTGGGCAACTACATAAGCCAATAACGTTATTAGAGGGAGACGGGTTTGGAAAGTTTTTCATTTGATCATATTTTTCTAGAAAGCAAAAACATTACCATCAAGACAATTCAAACCGTTTACATAGCCAACAAACAACATTGTACACACACACACACACACACACACACACACACACACATATATATATATATATATATATATATATATATATATATATATATATATATATATATATATATATATATCCAGTTAGAATTATCCTGGTGAGAGGTTAGGTGAAATCGAAGTAGGTAGTTTCTGACGCCTTATACATATTATATATATTATATATATATATATATATATATGTGTGTGTGTGTGTGTGTGTGTGTGTGTGTAGGTAGGTTAATGTAGCGTGGACTGCCGTTGAATTCATGTCCAGGCTGCTTTTAATTAGATATAAATGCTCTATCCATCATATTGGCCACTATTTACACACACACACACACACACACACACACACTATATATATATATATATATATATATATATATATATATATATATAGAGAGAGAGAGAGAGAGAGAGAAGCAGACAGAGAGCATGATGGTTAAATTTTCTAAATTATAACACTAATCTAGCATTATCAGATGTATTTACGAAAATAACATTAAATTACCTTGAAATGATATGGATTTAAATTTATTCAAAGAAATCACCGTAAGGCTCAATGTTTAGAATGAGTCCATGTTTGAAAATGAATGGAGGCATGACCTCATCATCGTTAGTGAGCATACCAAATACCAAGATGGGTGCTTGGTGTTCATCACTATCGGTACATCTTGTGGGGGACAGGGAAAGCTAGCGGTTGATCTTTAAGTCCTGGCAGAATTTCTTTTTCAATTGTGAAAATGCAAGTGGATACTTGAGTTTGTAAAAAATCTTTGCCGGACGGTCTTTCTTATTGTTATTTATGGCTTGTGATAAAACATATTCCTTTCTCGCCTTGTATGATAAATAGCGAATGTCTTAATGCACGACCAACCTGATAAAAAAACAAGACATTTCAATGTCCTTGACTTTGAACTTGATTGACCTGCTGGTATCGTTTTCATGGCCTGGATCTCTCCAAGGAGTTTTGTTCTTATCTGCCGTACCTTTGTAATCACCATTGAACTCTTTGCACTTTTCTCAGATTGACACCCAAATACTCTGAAACTTTTCTATCGGGTTTTCAAGCGTAGTTTCCAAGCATTACAACATTTCGGTTCCAAACTTCTGAATGAGAGATTGGCTTCAAGTTGCTAATTTCCTCATTGCTCAACTGACTTTAGATTACTGCAAAATAGACAAAACCTGCAACAAACAAAGCACAGGACCAAAATGTCAAAACTCATCATTGGTAAATTTAATCGGTGGACAAAGCTAGCAAATGAAATATTAATGTTTACACATTGATCTTTTAATATTTATTGGTTTTCTAACAGGATAATTATGCAAAATATATCTAGAGGTTGGCTGAATGCATAGAAAAAGGCCATTTTAGAAAGGCATTCAGAAGAATTTGTAATTGTCTGCACTTGGTGAGTGTTAACCTAAGTGCAGAAAATGAAAATTGTTCACAGAACTAGAAATGAAGAAATATCATCAAAGTAAGGTTCGTGCTGAAAATGTATATTTGATAATTTGACAAAGGAAAGTTTCTTTCATATTTGAAACATGAATTTTACTTTAGCATATTTCGTCACGCATTTCATATCTTCTACATTGAAATTTGGTTGTAAATGGCAGTCAAATCAGAGGAATTAATTCGTGTATTACAGGCAGAATCTTTTATATGATGTTAAGTGCATTACTATTTCTTTTATGCAAAAACGTACCCAGAATTAAAAGAGAAGCAATTACCATGCGAGCATTTTTAAGAGAATAGGATTATTTCAAATTTTACCGTGATGGTAAAACTAAACAGTTGGGGCCCAAAGAGCTGTACTCTCAGACAGCATATGTATCCATCTCCCCTAAAGGCGGGAAGCGTCAGCTTTATTACCTAATGCCTGTGGCTCCTTCCAAAAGGGAGAATGCCAACGGGGACCAAGCAGTTTTGACCACTGCCCACAATTATGCTCCAAAGGGCCTTCCTCTAAAGATTAGGCACATCGTGAATAACTTACGCAAATATGGAGGGGATTATGCATGTCAAAGATTAAATGCAAGGAATATAAAAATAATGCCAACTCAAATATGAAGGCATATTATCAAATGGAAACGGAATTTATTATAGATATTTGAGAATTAATATTTTCAAATGTTTAGCAGTCAGATATTCAAAATATAAAATTTCGGTTGTGATTGACATGAATTTTACATTTATTTAGATTTATACTGTGTGATCTTGATCCAAAGTCATACACTAAAATGTACAGAAAAATGATACTTATTTCTGATGTCAGCTGTAACAGCCCTAATATCATATGATGATATTGATAACGGGTTTCTGAATGTCTAAAACAAAATTTAAAAAATAGAATCCGCTAACGCTTTTTTTATTTTTTGCTTGTTTTTCAATAAAATTGAGATGTTCTTCAAACAAATTCTCTTTTGTGATACAGTTTCAAATATATTGTACAGTTATTTTTGTAAAGAATACCTCGATATATTCAGTTACTCTACATTGGTTCAATTCATTACCGTTTGTTTAAAAGATCAAACCTATAATATCAGTTTTAAAAATGCAAACAGCAGTGTTAACAGAAGCAACCAAAATATAAAATCAATTTACAACCAATATAACGATAATAATATTACTCGGAAATATAAATAAAATTACTCAATATTGTTTTAGAATATCCATATAAATAAATAAGGTGAAATATGAAACTTTTGTAATTTGTATGTTGTGAGATTGTCTTCTTTTTATCTTTTTACAAATAATAATCTTGAAACCAATTTCTACAACAGAAATCTAAGCATAGGAATATATAACCGGGCAGTAACTCTGGATCCTTCTTAATCTGGACTAGGGAGAAACTTATGAATATGAACCATAGAAAAGGAAATTGATGACGATGCACAAGACAATCGATCCGAGAGATGACATAAAGAGAGTCAATGATTGAAGAAAAGAAGGAGAAATAGAACGCGCCAGGATTGAAGATTGTGAGGAGGCGGCAAATTACAGACACTTAGAATTAATAAACAAGTGCAACGAGGGATTATTTACTGCAAGTTACACAAATAACAAAACAAAAAAAACAATAATAAAATTCATAAAATAAAGTTTGACTATATGGATATTTCAAGTGCCAAATTAAGCCTATGAAATGCCCGATACATCGTTACGAAGGGTGACCTTAAAAACAGAAACTAATGCCATGATGATAAATTATATAATGAAAAAGATAGCAAGCGTTGGCTATGGGTAAGGGACATATGAAACAGTTAATCGTCTCAGTGAAAGAAGGAAACTAGCTCAAAAGTAATACAAGACAAGGCACAACAGGATGGGAAAAGTGCAAAAGATTAACATTTGACTATACATACAAAATGGTATATGTACAAACTAAGAAGGTGGAAAAAAGACTGAGTGAACTGGATATCAGTTAAAGAAACGAAACTATCCAGACAACAGCTCTGTTAAAATCGACTAATGCTGAGGATCTAAGATTTGTTGCTAGTCGGGTCAAATTGGTCGTGTTGTCGTGTTTGTTTTGTTTTACGGCATATCAACCTCACTGGATCACTTAACGCCGATTAAGTTTTGAAATAAATTCATTTTTAATAAATACACAATCGTTTTTATAAACAGAGTTTTCTATCTAACCCATAGATGGAACCCTAACACTTCGGGTCAGAGTGGGCCAGGGAGCAATGGTGATGACATTCCCCAGACCTCCAGGACTGGAACTTCACCATCAGATAGAGTTTAACGTCATTCCCAGGACATGAAGACCACTCAGCCACAGTCTTCTAACATATATTTGATGAAAAGGGTTAAGGCTTGCCATAAGGGAAATAGGGTCACCCCTATCATATAGGTGCTTGTGCTTGACGTGACCATCCGATTGATCGGAGGGGGCCTCTCCGACCGCCCGTCTAGCCTAAGTAAGGGCCTAAGTCATGGACTGCTCAGTCACCTGGGTTCCATCCTTAAGCGTGAAGGATCGCCACCCACGGCCCCATTATGGGAGTCTTACTCATCTGTAGAGGTGCAATCGGTGTATTCCAACGGCCCGACAGAGCGAGTCAAACTGGTGTGAAAAACTCGCCTCGTGAAAATGATAATCGTATCAATTTGTATATGTATTATCTTTCAATTTCCTTGTTTTTATTTTATTTTTATGGGCTTTTAATCTTTTTTTATTATCTCGCTGCGAGATCCAGCATGATTAGCATATGAAAAAGGCGCCTAAAAACAGATTGCTCCATGCTAGGAGCAAGCTTTTGAAATATGTTTTATGGTCAATTTTTTTAAAAATACAATTATTTTTTTTACATGTATTCTCTGTATGTATGTATGGAGGGAATCGAATGAAATATGTTCTCCCTATAAGTATGCCCAGATACAGACGAATTATGCTTTAGGGTGTTTTAATGCTTCCTGACAAGGAGAAATAGTTAGGACACGGATAAAGAGCAGTATTTGGTTATTCTTTTAAAAAAGAATTTTTTTTAATTTAAAAAATAGCACGAATACTGTCACTGGACGTTCCAACATAACAATGGCTCAAAACAGAATTATTTCAAAATAATACAATGACAGCTAAAGTATTGCAGTAGCCTGTACAAATGTCTGACCTAAACCCTATTGAAAATTCATGGGACTATTCGAACAAAAAATTAAGAAACATAAATCCTTCAAATTTGAAGCAACTAGAAGCCATGGAAGAATAAAGAAAAATACCTGTCAACGTTTGTAACGATATTGTAAGGAACAATAAAAAAGGAATAATTCTTACACCAACTGTAAATATATTCTAAGAATCTGAACAATACAAAGCTCGAAAGTAAATTTCTAAGAATGTTTGTCGATAACATTTTATAAATATGAATCTTTTATATGACAACGTAGAAACAGAAGGGAAGGGACGAATTCGTAGGAAAGAGTTAGAATTAAATCTTAATGTAATTTTTTTCATAACCACATTTCTTTTAACGTGGGTTATGGTAAAACTTGTATGTAGCCATTCTATAACAATACTACTCTTCTTCTTCTGAGTATTTTTAATTCGTGTATGTACAAAAATACGCACGTGTACAGTCGTTGTGTATAGAGCATAGTAAGAAATGAAGTTAGCGAACAAGACAAGCAGAATTGCTGTGCAAGAAAGAGAACAACAGTGAAGAACAGAAAAATAAAAAGTGCATATAATAAGAGTTATTGTTAGCGTCTATTTCAGTAAGTCTATCCACATAAGGATATTGCCAGATTTTGATGTGTGAACTGACTTGATTCTCTGTCTCTGATTCAATTGTGTGGACAAAAATACCGTGTTCACAGCACTACCGTATTGTCCTGGGGTTTCCGCTGCTCAGGAATCGAAATTAGATTAAAAATTCTTTTTTTTAATGGAATTTAGCCCGAAAACTAATTAAAGATATAATCGCCTTTAAATTCCTCGCCCGTGGGGAGAAGAGCTTCGAGGTGCCAGCGGGTGATTTTAGAAATCTAATGAAGATCATGGAATTGTCGGTAAATAGGCGATTTGAGAAAAGCAGGTAGACCGTGTGAAAAGATTGAATATTATCTAGTTGCCTATATCTATGAACTTGCGCTTGTTTTTAGACGATAACTGTAAAGAAATGTACATGAGCGTGTAGGCTCAAAAAAGAATGTATGTGGGTATGTATTTATGTATATCTATACATTTTTCTGATTTAATACGCGTACAAATATAAACCCACAATATATACACGCACACACACATATATATACATATATGTGCCCATACACACAAAAATATATATATATGTGTGTGTGTGTGTGTGAACATTTATGTTCACTTATTTGTATAACTTAATGCATAAATATAATAATATAATCATGTATATGAATTTATATGACGTGATGTGTGTGTAGTAACATCGTGTGTGTGTGTGTGTGTGTGTGTGTGTGTGTGTATATATAGTTATATGTGCACATGAATGTATTGATGTCACAGATTGATGTGGATGTTTTGTTTTCTTTCTTTTTTTAGATTATACGCATTGACACGTGTATATGAATAAACTTGCTTGTGTATACGTATAGTGTGACATGTACGAGCTGCTCACAACATTTTCACGTGCAAATAAAAAAAATACTAATTCGAATACAGTTCCAAATTCAACGAGATTTGTTAGAATACATACACGAAGGAATAAACATATTCACAAGCACATAAAAACGTACACACGTGTGTGTATTAATAAGAAGCGGATAGAATGAAAAAATATTAAGATATGTACACATAAACATATATATATATATATATATATGTGTGTGTGTGTGTGTGTGTGTGTGTGTGTGTGTATGTTTATGTAAATCAACGTAAAATTCAATCTATTTCTGCAAACATGTATATGCGCACACTCGCATTGTGTATATATATATGAAATTATTTAACCGATGATGAAAAGGAGAAGAAAGATGACGACGACGACACCGACAGCTAGAGTGAATTTGGAATAAATTTAATTACTCTAGAGAAAATTATGTTAAGTTACTGAAATAACGCTCGTAATAAGTGAAACCATGTAAGTCTGTAGTAATAATAATAATAATAATAATAATAATAATAATAATAATAATAATAATAATAAGAAGAAGAAGAAAAGAAGAAGAAGAAGAAGAAGATGATGATGATGATGATGATGATGATGATGGACGGGAGGGGAGAAGGAAGGTAATGACGAATAGAAAATTTCAGAACTGAGAATCCAAAATGGCAAATAAAAAATTCATGCATATTTTATGATACATACTGAATGCATTTCAAATTAAATCCTATAATCCCGGTTGCGCAGAAGATACCTAAAGAGAGAAAAATAATTAATATTAATGACTACCATAATATCATATGAACTTATTACGGATGACCAACATTCTCCGTTACTTTGTTAAGCAAAGGTAATGTATTTATATTTTCGACATACATTTTATCAAATAACATATTCATTGCAAAGTGTTACCAATTTCTGACATCTTCCAGGCAACTTTATATTATGCCCAAGAATTTGTTTTTATTCGCATTTCAGAGGGCGTAATTTCCATACAGCTGATTCCGTAAAGGTGTAATATCTAATGAATATGTGGATGCGTGAAATCTTTCATGACAAATTATTATGAAAAGTAATATTTAGCTTCATCACGAAGGTATTTATGTTAGGTATATTCATTTACTTTCCGTTACTTTTACTTTACCAGTTCGAATCAATGGGTAGATAACTTTTTACCAATCTTTTCATCAACTAAACATCATCAACTGATGGTGCCTTTAGTTGTGACACAATTCACTTTCCGATGAGTAGTTGCGTTCGATTCTCTCATAGATTATACATCTTTAAAATGGACGATGAATTCGAAATATTTTAGTTATTTTAAATTATTAATCATTAACGGCAATGCAATTCAAAGGTTTGTAGCTATTTTTAACTTATTTCGAAGACAAACATCAAAGCGATTAACATAACGTGATGTTATGTTGATGTTGGCATTCTTTGATGTTTTGAGTCTGGAACCAACTTAGAATGCTGGAGGATATCTTGCCTCGTGCCATTTATAGTTTTTATTAATAACACAAGGCGAAACTTATTTTTTCTCATGAGATACTTTTATTTTCCCCAAAGTCGAACTGCCCTGGGTGGGAGACACGTCTCAATCCGTCAATGCATCGTTCCAAACTCACTCTACAACCTCACCTTTCAATCCGACTCTTCCAAACTTCATCACGTAACGTCTCTCGTCCAGTAGAAAAATGTCATGTGGTGATGTGTTTGATTCATCTTAAAAACTTTTCATGCCCGTAATTATTATATTCCTTGCTCTCTCTCTCTCTCTCTCTCTCTCTCTCTCTCTCTCTCTCTCTCTCTCTCTCTCTCTCTCTCTCTCTCTCTCTCTCTTATGTTACAAGGCAATCGTGGTTATGTTGTATGTTTTAAATAGATTATTTTCGGAAAAAATAGTAGAAAACTCATTAATTATCGAGCAATATATATGAATTATTTAGAGGAAGAAAATATTGCCAATGAATTAATGTCTTCCACAAGCGTATATGTGAATTATTTCTTTAAAATGAGACAGATTTACAATTGTTATCTAGAACTATAGTCAACACACGTGTAAATATTATTGTCTGCAATGCTCTCTCTCTCTCTCTCTCTCTCTCTCTCTCTCTCTCTCTCTCTCTCTCTCTCTCTCTCTCTCTCTCTCTCAGACACACACACACAAACAAACAAAAACACAAAATCACATACAAACACACACACACACATATATATATATATATATATATATATATATAT
This sequence comes from Doryteuthis pealeii, assembly GCA_023376005.1. Lineage (NCBI taxonomy): Eukaryota > Metazoa > Mollusca > Cephalopoda > Myopsida > Loliginidae > Doryteuthis > Doryteuthis pealeii. The sequence goes on from CM042155.1 coordinate 102,026,571, forward strand.
ATAAGTCGGGGCGGCCTAATGTCGGTACCAGCCAGTCAGCGAGGGAGTCTATCCCATTTTCACTAGCGCTAGACCAAGGAGATTGTTTTTGCGTCTGAGGTGGAGCGCCACACGTACCATAAGCTCCTTTACCGCACAGATACCTGTGCTACCCATACGCTGAGTTGGCGAGGACCGGAATCGAACTAAGAACCTTGCGGTTTCTAGCCGAACGCTCTACCGACTGAGCTAACCCGTCCCCTGATATATATATGTATAAGTGGCTGTGTGTAGATAAATATTTATCATTATGTCATGCTGATAGCACGGATTCTCTTGACTCTCTAGCAGCCATCGCTCTTGACAGGTCCTTTAGACACCACCCCATGTATGTATAGACTAATGAATGTCTTTGCTAATAGGTCAACACTAGTGTGTCCATGTGTTGGAGTCCACAGGTAATGTCGCTTATGAACTCGTCGCTGCCTTTCCAGCAGTACCCAGTATGTATTTCCATTGTTTGGGTGATTTCTAAGCTTTTCAGCTTTTAATTGTTCTCAGAACTGCGGCGATTTCAGCCTCCGTAAAGTGTCCAAGTTGACCATTGTTAATTTATTCAATATATTTATTTCTGATTTCAAGAGAGATTTAATGCTTGTTCTTGATATGTTCGTTCCACTTCTGAAGTCTGTCTTCTTGTCTCTGCAGTTTATACTTTATTCTCGATATGCTTTTTCTTCGTTAACTGTCTACCAATCGTTAATTGTGATTGTTTATCAGCGCTGTTCTTTTTTATAAGCTTTAGTTGGGTTTTCTTTGGGGTTTTTTTTTCGCTTTGTTTTTCCCTTATCGTTTAGAAATTTAGTGTTGAGGCATATAAGTCTCTTCTCGAGAGAAAACACTGCTAGATGTAAACCATTCGTGTTTGGAGAGTTGTGTAAAGACATTTTATTCTCATCGCTTTTGCATTTATGTGCAAGATTTTATCAATGATCAGAATGTTATGTTTGGAAATGTGTCGGGCAAGGGAACATAATAAATTATAGAAAATAGTGACGTCTGTTTCATTACTGGAATTAATGTGACTATAGCCAATAGATACATACATTAATATGGTTTAACGTACATCTATGTTGAAACACACACACACACACACACATATATATATATATATATATATATATATATCGGTAGTTTTTTACGTAAACAGAGAGAGAAAGAAAGAGGAGTGAATAGGAAACAAACGATGAACATACTGAGAAAATCAACCACAGCACTATTTTCAACTCTAAGCGGAGAAATACAAAAAATCGGCTCACGCAAGTACACACACATAAATGAATTGGCATTCTTGCATTTATTAATGGGCGCCTTGTCTTGACGATAAGTGTTTAACACGCTGCTTTGAAACTAATAATGACAATCGCACCTTAAATGTATTGTACACTTAAATAAATTATATATATATATATATATATATATATATATATATATATATATATATATATGAAGGTAGAACAGTAGTTTGTAACCCACCAGTAAGTTATCTATTACATTCTAACTATATATTTTACATTTTGTAAGTTTTCACACTACTACATACAGGGGATTTTTTCTGGAGTCGTCTAATCCGTTCTCAAGGATTGTTCTCAATATTACAGCTGATCTTTATGGGATTGGAATCATGGTAACCTCAATCCTTCCACAAGTCTCCAGTTCTTCAAGTCTTTTTTCTAGTTTCCTTGATATTATTCAAAGACCTCCGACTATAATTAGTATCTGTCACTTTCATGTTCCATAGCTTTCTCAATTCTCGAGTCAGTTTCAATTATTTATGCAATTTTGCGTTTTACTTTGTTTTCATTCTGTTCTATACAGGAACAATTTTTTCCACTATGTGACAAGGTATTTTCTTCTTGTTAACTAAAAGAAGGTATAGTCTTCCGGCCAGGATTGAGGAATCCATTTTTATTTCAAAAGCTCAGATAATTTTGTGTGTCTCATTTTACAGCCCGTATTCCGGTATATGCGTAATTAAAGCAGTTCCTTAAAGGCATTAGAATACCCACACGAGTTGCACCAATACAGGTTTTTGTAATAATTGGTACAGCAAGAATCGTAAAATAGGCACTTGATAATCTAAGGAAGCTAGACATGAACTGATATCAAGGACGTAAAATCCACATTTATTTCTACGAACCATTCATAATAATATCCATAATAATATAAAATAGAATAATGATATTAGCATAGTACTGCAATTACTTGCTGTTACTTGCTAATTGTTATTTTAGCATTAATAAGTCATCGCAGGAAAGAAAAATTAATATTCGTTAGTAGATCACACTGTTCCAGTAAGCACAGAGTAACACTGAAAGAAAGTGAAAAGATGAAAAAATAGTTTGTGAGTGAAATGAAAAAATATTGGTGTAGTATAAGTAGTTTGTTTAAAATAGACACGATGATTCTTGTCGAAAATGAAGGAAGTGAAAATTAGAATAAAAAATCGAAACCATCAAGATCATATAAAGAGAGATTGTTGTGAAATGTAAAATAGTGAATGAAGACTCTAAGTGAAATTGGCCCAGTTCGACATTTACTTAATAAGTGACATTATTTGGGGATCGCGGCAAATGTTACTCCAGCAAAAATATGTAAACTAAGGATAAAACATTTTTATGAAAATATGATTCTTAATTGATTAATATAAACACATGATCAAAGGCATAAGATTACGTTTTTTAGTTCGAGAATTGTAGCTCGGACACGGAAACAGAGGGACGTAAATTACGAAGTCTTTAGCCCTTCTTGGCTCCTTTGAATTACCATACTAAAGATAACTTTACGCTTTTCTTATTGAAGATAGAAGACCCGAATATAATAGTCAGCTTTTGAAATAAAATACTAAATAATAGATTGCAAAAAAATATTGTTTGCCAACTTATTTTCTTTCCAGGTACAGGAATGTATATCGATGGCTTTTGAGACCTGTTCGATACCAAGTACAAGCACAACTAGCGTACGATGTAAGAGAAAGGTACGACATACTATTCCAATGGAAATTATATCATATGAAGACGAAGTTAAATTCGGTTGTTTGTTCGAGTTAAACAATCGAAATTCGAATATCTAAAAATATATATTCCCTTTGTTCTTTTATGGAAGCTAGTTATTAATTACTGGATTAAATTACAGATTTTCAACAACCATACATTATGTATACTGATGAGATATAAAGATGCTTTTTTAATTTAAAGAAAAGTGGGAAAATAAACCACGGAAATTATATTAAAATACAATTAATTTAACTTTGTTTTTTTTTTTAGTTGATTTTTGTGTATGCTAGTGTATGTTGTTCTTTAATCGCAACTCCACTGGTTGTTATTGTCTTTGAAAAGATTATGGAATTAGCACATAATTTTCTCATTTCATTTATAGAAAATTGGCCTGATGATGATGAAGTCATTTTTCAGGGCGATAATGCATCTTTTTACAGAACAAAGAGGATTAAAGCTTTTCTTCATGAAAGGAATGTAAAATCAATGACATAGTCAGCGATTAAATCTAATTGAAGATTTATTGTATATATTTAATTGTCCTTCAGAAGGCTCCGTAAAATAAAGAAAACTATTAATAGCCGTTCAGGAGGTTGGAACCACACCGATAATGAATATTGCTTTAAATTAGTAAAATTCGTGTCTGAAATAAGGCTATATATTAAGGCTCGAGAAGGAGCAATTAAGTGTTCATTCTAGTTTTTGTCAAGTTTCCGTTATGCATATGCTAACTTAGTACCTAACTTCCGAGGTAGAAGTTTTATCTACATCAATCCAATCTCGTATTCGCCGCAGCAGTTATTAAAGAATTTAATCGGTATGGATTCTGAGGTTAAATTAATGCTTTTCCCAAATTCCCAATTTTCTGTATTTGCCTTTTTTCAAGACGAAGAGAGTGAACATTGCATCCAGCTTTGACCTAGATCAAAAAAATAAAAAAGATTGCTATTAATTGTATTGTAAGAACTGTTATGGCTGACATTAAAACAACATTATCAAAATCAATGGATTCTTATTTCCGAATACATTACTTATTTTATGCATATATTTTTTTAGGAAGTATGTGTTTACTCAACCCCTCCATCTCAAGAGCAACTTTCATGCGGATTACAACTGGTTTGAATTTAGTGTTTTCCTTCTCCTAAATTGATTGTCTTCCCAAGATTAAAAAGCCATGGCTAGGAGAATGATAGTTGGATTCATAACTTTCCGAGGGTATAAGCGTGATGTGAAACGCAAAGAGCTTCGTTCCGGATTTGAACTCAGGTTACAGAGTTCATTTTCTAAAACGGTAAACGTTACGCACTGACATAAAAAGGAATGTACGTAGTTAATTTCAAACTCTTGTTTGTATTTATTGACTGGGCGGATATAGCAGTTAGGCTAGATTTAAATACCAACATGCATTTATGAATATATAAATGCAACAGATAAAAAAGATTATCACTATTTGACATTTCTAAACAAGAAAGAAAGATAGAAACGAGTCAAATGACGATTTACCATCACTTTACACAATAAAGGAGACACTCATGGAATAACGGACTAACCTCTGCTAGGGATAGTATTAAATCATATTCGTATGATTGTTTTTGTTTTTTTTTACCATGATTATAAAAACAACGTTTATATGTACAGTTTGTAAATGTTCCAATAGACCGAACGAATACCCCAAACCGTCGATGGAAATCCGCGTATTTGGGTATACTGAGGATTTGGAATATATCCCGCGCTTTTACGTAGAGGGTTGATATTGATTGTAATTTTGCTGACGTTTCAGAAGTTCTTAAATATTCTACTCATGATTAATGATAAGGACATGCCAATGCACCCCTCTGTACAACACTCACCCACTACTTGGTTATTGTTGAATAAAGTCAAAGTGAATATATAGAAAGGAAATTAGCTGCCAATAAACCGTAAATAAATATAACAAGCTCATATGTTTACGTTTATTTGTGTTCAAGAGCGAATGACGTAATAGCCAAGAGCACGTTTATAATTCTCTCCATTATTTTTATATAAAGCTCCGCTTGCTATGGATCAAGAGGAAATTCAAACCAAATAGGCGAAGAATAATTTTCTTACAAACGTTCCAACATCGACATTTGAGATTCTTGATGTTTATCCTGTGTAAAGTATTGACAATGGCGAATACGCTAATATCTACCTATCAAAGCAATTTTTAAATTTTTTATTGAACATTTTTTTCAAATATTTAGTTGAAGTCTGTATGGTTTCCAGTAAGGCTTAAATACGAATTCTAACTTTCCAATGAAGTGTCTTACATTTAATTATTTGATAAGCTTAGCGTATACAGTAACAAATCTACAACTATAAGATATTCAGAGAAAACTGAATTGAATAAATTAGCCATACAAAGCGGTTATATTATTGATGCAGAGTGAAAGGAACTCAATCTTTAATAAGGTATTAAATTTAACTTGGTCTTGTACAGATCAATCTCAGGTTACTAGATGGATTGCTTAACGTTAATATCCTGATATTGGAGGCTTGTTAAATCTCAAAGACCTTCTTTTTAACTTATATAGAAATTTTACCATGAGCATAAGTGTCGAAAATGCAACTGTTTCACCCACTGATCGGCTTCGTATTTTAGGTAGCATAAGCTTTAACAAATATTTATTGGTTTAAACTTGTTTTGACAAGAAGCTAGATTAATGGAACAACTAGATATAAATATAATTATTAGGAATGGTTTGCGAGTCTGTATTGCTCGCTATCACCTAACCGTAGGTATTCTGATTTATTTAAGCCGAAAATGAAGGACAGCTTTTGGATCTAGCACCGAGGCCCAAATATATTTCTTCTGAATGCTAAGCACTAAAAAGTGATAGCTGAGTCCGCTTCGAATAATATGCAGTTCTATTATTTCTATCTATGGTTTATAATGATTTACATCGATTCTCGACTTATGTATTTCGAGATTGATGAGACGATCATGCGTTTATGTTGTGCATTGGAACCGATCGTTTTCCTGCAGTATTTGTGTTCCAGAACTATCACCTGAACATGAAATATTGATCTTTATCTATCGATTTGGAGATATTTATAATATCATAAAGTACCCGAATTTATTCCCTTTTCTATATACGTTTTTGAAGGCCTCCAATTCTTTTTTTTTTCTTTTTTTCTTTTTTTTTTTGGCACTTGGCAAAGAGGGTTGTCAATCGGGATTATTCATCATGTGTGGTCAGTTCGATTTCAACCAGGTTTTCCATTATTGTTACATTCTTTTATAGAAGTTTTTGTGCTAATTGCATAATTTTTCCAGGTGTATTGAGTACATAATCGAAATACCTTCGAACCGTTTATTTTTGGGGAAAGCAAGATTTATAGCGGAAATATGCATCGCTTCAAAACATTGTGAAACACTAAATTACACATAATTCTGCACAAAATAACATCCAACAAATTCATATGAAAATTAGCCATAAAATATTGCAATAAATTTAGCTAGTATTATCCGTCAATTATTGTATCATTTGTACTTTCATTATAAATTGACGTAATTCTAATTTCCATTATTTTAAAGAGTATTTGATAATTAATTCTTAATCATTATTTTTATGTTATATATGTAGAGATATGTTTTTACATTTTTAGGCAAGGGTATCTTAAATCTGATTGAAAATATGTAAAAACATTTAAAATATAGTTGCACATGCTGACAAAGGTTTTGCCAACACTAGGATGTCTTTCTTGTTCTAACGTATGTGCGTACACGCGTGCTAGTGTATATATGTGTGTATGCATAGGATAAAGAGAAAGAGAGAGAGAGAGATAGAGAGAGAGAGAGAGAGAGAGAATGAGTGAGTGAGTGAGTGAGTGGATTAGCGAGTGAGTGAGTGATAGAATATGAAATATGATGATTTTATAAAACTTAACAGACATAACAGCAACAAGCGATATGAAACTATTCAGAATTTTTAAAAGAAGCTGATCTGGGATAATAGACATGAAATGTCCTTTTTGTTATCCATTAAATTCCAGGAACCATTGGAAATTACTTAATGCAGATATGTTTGCACATATAATCTAAAGGTAATGAGTTGAGAAAACGATGACAAAATGTAATAAACAGAAAAGATGTTGCTTGCTTAAAATGGTGCTGCTATAAGATTTTGTTGCTGAAATACATGCCTACTTTACCATGTTACTTACTCTGGGAAAACTATGGTATTAGAACACTTAGAAGATTTTCACGTTGTTTTCTTTTCTTTAACAGTAAATATACTAATAAGACCCAAAACATGTTTTATCTAATACCTTCATAAAATATACTTTAAACAAACTAGATTAGATTATTTAAATCAAAAGTATGATCATTTTTCAAGCCATACAGAAAAAAATATTATGGAATATATAATTCCTTATATAGAATTAATTATAGAATATTTAATATTGAGGAAGAAATTATAGAACGTTCATGTAATTTGAACCCCTAAAACAAATACCAGCAGAACGTGTTAGAGTCCCATTTATGAGTCAAATAGATCTACTTAAGAATTATTCCTATTCGATAGAACTATATGTTAAAAATCTTTTAAGATACTACCCAAAAATGTAAATATAAATTACCGTGAACGTAATTCCCTAACCTATTCGATTGACATGTCGGTAAACTCAATAAATCAATTATGTTAGAATTGTCATATTACGCAAACCTGTCAACTGGATGGAGCATACGTGATTTGATAAAGTGCACTGTTATTTCTGTTTTCTGCCTGAACTTGAATTCATGAAAGTAACCACCTTACACAAGATCTGATCAAAAAGTATCGAAACTTGATTATTATTGTTTTAAATATTGAAAGTATTCAATTTAAATGAACACGTATGCTAACTTAAATGTAATGATGTCACGATATCTAGACACTTCTTAGAAAAGTCAGAACCAATTCACAAAACCTCAGCAGCCTCGACTGATTAGCAATTTTGGGGATTATGTTAGTAAATCACCCGCGGTAATAAATAGATGCAGATTCTTGTGACGTATTTGTTTCCCAAACTTAAAATTAATGTTATTGAGGATGTGCAGGATATCAGGTCACAGCTTCTCAGTACTTTTAACGTTTAATTCATTGTTTCTTTTTGTTTTCGTAAATGCATCTTCAGTCTTGATACTTTCTCAAAATACCTCCTATGAGAAGATGGGTTCATTCAGTATTGACTGATCATTTTGTTCGATCTGTAGGTGAAAGACTAGCACAACGCAATATCTCTTAATTCGTCATCTGAACTTGGAGAAATATATAGAATATTTTCCTCGTATTATATGGACGTTCACATATAAACCAACCTGCTAATTCTCGCTGATTCAGCTCATTTGTAATGAATTCTCAGAAGATCTTATGAACAGAATAATTTTTCAAAATATTAATTTATAATTATTTCGAATTAATAATCTAATTTTAAAACTATCTAAATATATAATTAATTTTAAAACTATCTAAATATATAATTAATTTCGAATTAATAATCGAATTAATAATCTAATTTTAAAACTATCTAAATATATAATTATTTCGAATTAATAATCTAATTTTAAAACTATCTAAATATCTTGGATAGAATAATACATTATATGATGGATGATGCGTAATAATATTATAAATATTAATAAACATATTAAGTATTAATTATGCTAATAAGTAAATATTAATAGATACTAATAAATATTATAATTTCTACATAAATTATCAGACTTAAATAAACACAATTTCACGTTGAAGAATCTAGTGCTAGATTTTGTGTATATCTTATTCTTTGTTCAAGTCCAATATATGTATCAGGCCTTCCCTCGACAGGACCTAAAATTCGCCGAATACGTATTTCAGGACACTAAACCGGAGTTTTGAAAGTTATCCCTTTATTGCAATTATTCAGGATTACCTGAAAGTTTCTGTTAGGAACACATTTATGCGTAAATGGATATGTTTGAGATAACGAAGTGTTTACCTTCTTAAAAGTAATTGTGAAGATACATTTCGTTGTATACATGATTGGAAAGCATAATGGATAAACTGATTCCGGCATAGAATAACAAACCAATCAATCATCGGTGGTGATCATCTTGTGGTGGGAAGTAGAAAAAGGAAAGAATCTCATTTAAAAATTCATTTTACGAGTTGCCAGTGACAGCATACTTATCATTAAATAGTTTTATTTTCAGGGTACACACTTACAACCCTGAATTGGAACGTTACTTGGAACTTTTGGAAGTGTAGACTCACTCCTTTGTTGGCATTACACTCAGGCTAAATCTAACTTGGAGTGTTAGCAACTGTTATGATTACATCTATGTTTCAGGTAATTCTAGTTGAGACAATGAAGTGCTTACCCCTTTTTAAAATCTTCTTAAACATAGATTTTTGTAACATAAAATATTGGATACTATGACTGTTAAAGTGACTTTGTCATAAAATAATACAATAAGGTTTGACATGCTGTGAAATCAACCAACCAATAATAATTGTAGGCAGAGAAGCACCATAACAGTGTATTGGGGTATCATATGAATTTGATTTATTCCTTTTGCTAGAATGAACGTATTTATTTAGATTGTTGATTAATACATCTGTTGGTTGTGATAATCAGACAAAAGCGACGGATTAATCATCAAATGAATCAAGTTCACATTTTCATAAGAGAAGAATATTTATTTTTGCTCTCCACTTGAAATAATTATAGAGTGCAAAACTTAGGTTTGAAAAAGGCACATAAAAGACAGAAAATGTATTTTGAGCCGATAATATAAGTTAGGACAAGTGGTTAAGTTAAATATGCAGAGGAAAATAAATCCTCTCTTTCTTTATCATATTTGAATATATATATGTCGATCAGTATATTGCTACACACATACACACACATTTACACATGCCCATACATACACGTGCACAAACACACACACACACACACACACACACACACACACACACACACACACACATATATATATATATATATATATATATATAATATATAACATAGGCAACAAATGGCTTTTTGGACAGATTTCATTAACTTTGAAGCATAATTTGTTTATTGAATGTTTATATATTTTCCTGTCGGTGAATAAGATGTCGTAAATATGGATCAAGTTTCAATAAAAACTATTCACAACTACAGTCAAATTAAATGTAAACTCTCTCTGCCTCGTTACTGTATATGCATTTTATGTATCTCTCACACTATCTCCCTCTCCCTTTCTCTCTTATATATATATACATTTATATATATATACATATATATATATATATGCAAGGCATTTTTTATTTATATATACCCGTATATATATATATACACACATACACACACATATATGTACATACACACATACATACATATGTATGTATATGAATATGTGTAGTGGGCGTAAACATTCCACACCCTTAAAGGTGTCTTATTTTTCACAAGAATCAAATTAATCAGGTATGCCAAATGATTAATACATCTTAATTAATTAATGAACAACATGGTCTTGTCTTGTTAACATTTGTCAGAATGTCACACCCTCACTTTTGATATATATTTTATTTTACTTTATTTCCTTTCTTTCTTTTTTTTTTTCTTTTTGCATTGCTAGTCTAGCAGCAGATTGCTTAGGAAGGGAGGGGGGAGGGTCGGTAGGAGAGGATTAATCAAATCGCATTAAATCTCATACACACCCAACCAGAACTTTTTTTTTCTTTTTATGACTTTTTTTTTCATTCTTCTTTTATAATCTTATTTAGGTGATGAAAGAAAAAAATATTCCTGTCAAAATCGATAAGAAAAATAACAGAATAATAAACTATAACACAACAACAGCAGAAGTAACAACGACAACGCCAATAATAATAATAATAATAATAATAATAATAATAATAATAATAATAATATCAAACAACAACAACAACCGAACTGAAAAATTTGGTAAATTAGAAAAGAAATTTGGATATATTGGGTGATATGAAAATGGCAATTCCACCCGTAATTAGTTGATTCTTGGAATAGAAAACATCTTGGAACAATTGTAGACTCCACAAAGAAACAATTAAATCAACACAATAGGACGTCTCACGAAAGAACCAGCTTTATCAAGTTTGGTGACATACTGCGTATTAATCTTGTAGGCGGTACGCACCCATGGTTTTCAGAGAGTAGGAGCGTAGTAAATATAAACGATGGAATACGAAGAAAATTTAGTGTTACGGTATTACTAGCAAAATTGCCAGACAATAGACGTATAAAAATCCCGTATAAATAATAAGAATAAATAATGAATAAAGACCGTGTGTGATAAAAAGTTGAATATACACCCCTCTCTCTCTCTCTGTCTCTGTCTCTGTCTCTGTCTCTCTCTCTCTCTCTCTCTCTCTATATATATATATATATATATATATATATATATATATATATATGTGAAAATAAAATGGAAATTAATCCGACAGTATGAATAAGATATAATGAAAAAACAAACGATGTTTACAACTGAAATAGGCTCATCAGAAGAGAAAGTTGAGATTAGTTGAGGATGGGCCGAGTGTTGCTTTTTAAACCGCCAAGAGAATTAGGCCCCGAAACGGTTTGCACACTTTCTCTTCTGATGAGCCTATTTCAGTTGTAAACATCGTTTGTTTTTTCATTATATCTTATTCATTATATATATATATATATTATATTATATATATATATATATATATATATATATTATATCTTTGTATCCTCTCTCTCTCTCAGAATATATATAATAAAAGTAAGTAAAGTCGATGGTTGCATGCTAACCATCATGTCACATGCTAACCGAGTAGGACATCTTGTCACATGCTAACCGAGTAGGACATATACCTACTTTTAAAACATTATTCAAAGTATGTAACCTTAGACTCACCATTCATTTCGAACGACATTTTATTTATTCATATATACTCTCTCTCTCTCTCACATAGTACAAGGTCAGGCACAAGGCCCTATTAACGTGGGACCACCAACAAGCCGAGACTCATTGGTGGCGGGTTTAAAAATTGTGTCTATCCCCTCGGCATTCTCCTGCTCGGATGAGGGGGGTAGAATATTTTATCCAACAGAAATAGAGTTTATATAAAATGGTTTTACGTACATAGTACAGATGTTTTGCGTAATTTGCATACTACTTTGGATAATCACGGTTTAATAAATGATTATTAAATGTAATTTACTTCTAATGTAATTGTTTTATTCCGAAACGTATTAACAGCAATCCTATGTATAATTTTAAATCGAAATCAATTTTAATTATTGAAAATTTCAATGCTGAATAACGTATCTTTTACGAGTTATAAGACGAAACGGAAGTAATACGACATTCTGTTATAGATTAGAATAAACTAATGAAACTGTATATGACCGGATATAAAAAGATTACAATTATTTGAATTGAATTTTGAAATTAATTTAAATTTTGAATTGATTTCGATATAGGACTGCTTTTAATACGTTTCAGAATAAAACAATTGATTATTAGAAGTCAATTACACACAATAATCATTTAATAAACCGTGATTGTTCAAAGTAGTATGCAAATTAAGCAAACCATCTGTACTATGTACGTAAAGCCATTTTATATAAACTCTATTTCTGTTCAATCGGCGTTACATTTCTCTCTCCCAATAAACATTGCACACACACACACACACACACAGAGAGAGAGAGAGAGAGAGAGAGAGAGAGAGAGAGAGAGAGAGAGAGAGAGAGAGAGAGAGAGAGTATGAGTATGAGTATGAGTATGGAGTATATATTCAATAAGATCAAACTTTTCTGCTGGTATTGTTGTAAGATCGAGCAGGCAGCGAACAATATTTTATTATCACCAGGAGCTGGTATACGGACAGTTCCGCAAATTGGATGATTTTGGCTTCATTAAATAATTATATCCCTTAATTAGTAAAGAATCAATAACCAAATTTGGCGTGTTTCTTAGTTATAGATATCAAGGTGTATGAAAGATTTCGAATCTGAGTGACACCCCGTTTTGAAGTTATATGTTCGGTCCTCGAAGGATGACCCATAAAATTCAACACGTAAAAACGGTCTTAATTTAATCCTGCCTGGTGGCAGGTCAGGGAATTTTCTTTTCGTCAGATTTCAGGGGATTACATCATATGGCAAAACTTGCGAATCGGTCGGAAAATGAAAACATATTACAGCTGACCTTGAAAAAAACATAACCCAAATTATTTATTTATTTTCCCATTAAACTAACCCTAAATCCCACCCCTAACCCTAACCCTAACCCCTAAAACATCCTAGTTAAAATTAACAGTTTTATTACAAAATTTGTGTGTTCTGGGTTTTTTTTCTGGGTCACTCTGCATATAGACTGACCAAGAAAAACAAAACAGAAATTATTTATTTTCTCATTAAACTAACCCCAAACCCCAACCCTAAACCCTAACCCTAAACCCCCCAAGTTAAAATTAACAGTTTCATTACAAAAATTATGGATTCTGTTTTTCTGTCACCGTAATTTTCCAACCGATTTGCAAGTTTAGCCCATCACATAATGATATAGTGAGAAATTTTAATTCAATGATTAACTATATTTTTTAATAGAATATAAATGACACGATTTGCTAAACTTCAAATTAATATTTGAAAAAGAAAAAAAAGGAATTAAATAAAGTAATCAAATTTATGTAAAGCGATAAATAATCTTAAAAAACAAAAACATTATTAATTCAAAACATAGCCGATCGAATATAGTATACTTTACTATAATAATTATATTAAAGTATACTATATCATAAATTTAATAACAATTTGAGTTTTCAGGTATTTCCGGGAAACGTATTAGTAATCTAATGGTATTATCTCTTGCGCACTATTCTACATTAGTATCATGATTTTATTTGTAGTTCTGATAATAAAATAAATAAATTAACGCGATTATGAAAAAAAAAGGTTTTGTTTACAATTGACGAACGACGGGAATTTATAACAAATTTATAACAAACAAAGTTGAATTGTCGTTAAATGTTTTCGTTTGATTAATTATTTAATTCGCTGTAAAAAAAATTCAATGTATGAAAAGACATACTAATTACATATTTAGAAAGTTTTTTTTTTCTAACCAAATAAATATTTTTAAGATAGAAACAGAAATATGCGATGAATAAGATTTGATTTTATGTTTAAATTTTAGTATGAAAAAACTATACTAAGTCATACTGATTGAAGCAAAATATATTTTTTTTAACTCGCTGTAAAAAATAATTCCATTGATAAAAACTCAATCAAATTACATATTTAGAGTGATTATTTAATTATCTTTCGAACCATATAGATATGTTAAAGAAGATTGAACAGTAAATAGGCGAGAAAAAAGATGGACAGTTATTCTTCTTTCAAAAACATTTTGAGTTTCACTGGATATATTTAATCATATTATTCTAAGAATCTCCCTTTTTTAATTGCTTGAAGGATTTTTTTCAAAAACTTTTTCGCGTGTAAGACTATTTTAAATTCAGTTTTTGTAATTGTTAATTCGCATAATAATTCAAATTTGATTCGCTGATTAAAAATGGATATATTTTATTCTAAGAAATAAGTATTCATAAAAATATTGATAAAAAGGTTTTCATTTTTCTTTTTTAAATAAACACGCATTCACGAACGGGCAGCAGAGTGGGATGTGCCTGCTTATTGTAGCTGGAATATCAGCAGTAGCATCTATTTTATAGATTTCGAAAAATCGTTTGATTTTGGTTCAATTAATTAATTATATCCCTTAATCAGTAAAAATCAATAACCAAATTTGGAGTGTTTTTTAGTTAGAACGATATGCAAGATTTTAAATCAGTGATCTCCCGTTTTTGAGTTATACGTCGACACGTACATACCAAAATCTCTCCTTTATATATATATATATATATATATATATATATATATATATAAAGTAAAAGTAAAGTCGTCGGGGCGGCCTAAAGTCGGTATCAGCCATACAGCGAAGGAGTTTATCCCCTTTTCACTAGCGCTAGACCAAGGAGATTATTTTAGCGTCTGAGGTGGAGTGCCACACCTACCATCAGCTCCTTACTTTACCACAAAGATCCCCGTGCTACTCATAACGCTGAGTTGTCGAGGGCTGGTATCGAACTAGAAACCTCGAATATATATATATATATATATATATATATATATATATATATATATATATATATATGATACTAAAAAACTGTCCTTGTAATTGAATATACAAGGTTAGGTGATATTTAATCTTAAAGCTTAAAACTATGCATTATGGAAAAATTGAAGTTCCATTATACTCTTCCATTACTCTGAGTTTCCCGTATTTTCACAAACATTCACACCGGCATATGCTAAGCGTAGTGACTAATATCATGGTTGCGTGTTACGTATACTTTCAGAACAATTTGTTTTTTTTAAATACTTATTAATATATATATATATATAAATGTAGATATTTTGGTATGTACGTGTCGACGTATAACTCCAAAACAGGAGGTCACTCAGATTCAAAATCTTGCATACACATTGATATCGTTCTAACTAAGAAACATTCCAAATTTGGTTATTGATTTTTACTGATTAAGGGATATAATTAATTAATCAAACAAAAATCAAACGATTTTTAGAAAGAAATCGTAAAGCTGCTACTGCTGATATTCCAGCTACAATCAGCACGCACGCCCCACCCTGCTCCACTCTGCTGCCTGTTTTCGTATGCCCGCTCTATTCCGCGTTGTTGAATGCGTTTCTTTTTATGCAAAAAAGAAAAATGAAAACGTTTTTATCAATATTTTTACGAATACTTTCATATTTCTTAGAATAAAATATATCCTTTTTTAATCTTTGTTATTTTTGTTGCTCAAATAAATAAATAAATTACAATGTTACATTTATTTCTAACTGAAACAAGCAATTAAAAACTGAATTTATAATTGTCTTACGTATGAAAAAGTTGGAATATTATTCTCAGTGTTGTAAACAAACAAACAAAAAATCGTAAATTATTAGCGCTTAAAAGGAGGATATTTAACACAAGGAAACTTGAATAAAGGTTAATATTATCTTCAAAATTACGAAATTCACACAAACACTTATTTACTTATTATGTTTACTTATTTTAAATAAGTAAATAGTGTTTGTGAATTTCGTAAGTATTACGAAATTCTTTTTGTCAAACAGTAAAGAATGATAAAGAAATATCTAAATAAAGACATACATATAGTTATCGAAATTTTTTTTTAGTAACAGTTAGCATAACATAGGTAGATCCAAATTGGGTCTAAAATGCGTTGTTGACAAAGTGACTTTAGCCTCCCGCTCCAGAAGATAATTTACCAAAAATCGGGGAATTATCGGATTTTAACTAATTTTTCAGTGTTTATTCATCAATAAACGATCTTTATAATACATTACTTATTTTATTTCAAAACTTTCTCATTTTTTCAGGTCACTTAATTTTTACCCTCCCTTATGTTGGGGGCGTAACATTTTTATGTTTATAGTTTACTAATTACAGTATAAATAAAGAGGGTTGACTTCTGATTTAGGTCGGAAAATTTAAACGGAAGGTTTTTTTGGTGGTACCAAATGACAGTTTAACTACAGTCTATGAATTAACATTTTGCGAATTGGGTTACGGTTTTAGGGAATTAAGGTTGTTTTTAATTACGTATTGCTTAAAAAAATAAACAAAAAAAACAAATTGCTATACATTTAATTAACCATTGAAATTAATTATTGAATCTATCATTGAGACAGTTGTTTGTGTTAGTATTGAATGTATAATTTCAATTAAACTTAGTTTAAACAAATATTTTTCAACATTAAATTTGCACCGTTAAATCAGCTAAAATTTAACGTAGCCAAAAACAATTTACGACAATAATTTTTTTTTTAAATTCTATGAAAAATCAATTAATGGTCCGTCTTTCATGAAAATTTCAATAACTATTTACCCTTGGATGTAAATATGTCTGAAAACACTCTCTGGTGTTCCTATTTTTTTTAGTCCGGTCATGGACCGGGTAATTTACCAAAATATTATATATATATATATATATATATATATATATATATATATATATATATATGTGTGTGTGTGTGTGTGTGTGTGTGTGTGTGTGTGTCGATGTCTATCTTAGTATTTTATTACTCTTCTCCATTCTACCAACACAAGAGATTAAAAAGAAAGTTATATCTTCAAAGACTTACCAACAAAGACAGTTCTTCCAAACACGTCTAAGAGTTAAACATTTCTATTGACTATGGTCTTTTTCTATTATTTTTCTCCGTGATCTTTTCCTGATTCATTGCTCATTTACTGAACTTATACACATCAAAACCAGTCAAATGCGGGTCAAATGAGAAAAATAAAAGACTTTCTTTCTCATGTGAAGGAATTAATTTAGACTGTATTTGTTCTTTGAATTTCTTGTGTCTGTTTTCCACATGATAAGAAGCAATTTCAAGTCAACAGATGAGTAGTACTACCCGCTCTTCGATTGATGTATATTACCGTTTTTAAATGGAACAATAGTTAGAATGTTAATGTCTTGGGAAATTTTTGCCCTCAATATATTGATAAATTTGTAACTTGAGCCAAATTGAATTTGCCCAAATAAGAATAGGATGCCTATCCGTTGATACTTTTTCCAAGACTTCAGTATTCTCAATAAATGCTTACATAAGTAGCTTATATAAGCTGTGTCATTGACCAATGTTTACGAAGTATATGTCTTTATTGTAATATAATCAATAAAAGACAATTGTGATATAAGCTTAAAGTTGATAAAGTAGCTGAGAATTCGATAATTTGACTATATATATATATATATATATATATATATATATATATATATATATATATATATATAATGTACACTAACCATACCACCTCACATACAATAAATTCTTCCAACTGAATACAATTCGAACCCCCAATAAAAAGACACCTACAAAAACCATTCCCATCAAGACGTTCTTGGATTGATCGAAATCGCTAGAGAGCAAAATATGGACACACTGAATCTGGCGCTTGAATCCCGACATAAGACAACTAACACTAAGGCTAGAGCTAAAAAATATTAAATATAATAATAATAATAATAATAATAATAATAATAATAAAAAATAAATATTTTAGTATATATTTATCTGTATGGAAACAGGACTGCTACCATTGGTTTCATACTATCTATGGTAGGTGACTTGTTTCCATAGAAATAAATATATGCTAAAATATATATTTATATATTTATTATTGTTAATAATATCGCTCTATCACGGATATTGAGCACCTTTCTAATATTATTGTATATTGGCTTACTTTTCAAATGTGATAGTGCCAACCATACGCATTGATATCGGCTAAAAAACACATCGTTTGTGTATTTACTTCTCATATATATATATATATATATATATATATATATATATTTATATATATACGGTATATTTGAAGTCCACGAAACATATCTTCTTGATATTTTTTATTATATAATATTATATATATATATATATATATATATATATATATAATACAAATATTACAATATATATATATATATATACATATATATATATATATATGGCATAGAAGCCAGACACTTATAACATATATATGTGTGTGTGTGTGTGTGTGCCGCGCGTGTGTGTGTGTGTGTGTGTGTAATGAGAGAGAAGGAACAGACAGACAGACAGTCAGTGACAGAGGCAGAGATATGAAAGAGAGTGAGAAAAATAGACAGAGAGAGAAAGAGTTATACATCTTTCTCTTCTTTACCGAAACAGAAATATAAAAATCCTCTCAATAATCCCTCATAAAAACGCATATTTTCTCTTCAACAAAAAAGTAGAGAATGTACATACATGATGTGAAAATACTTAAAGAAGAGTCAACACTGATAATCGATTTATTTTCTGAACGTAAGAAATATTCATATTAACAAACACTCCTGATCCAGAAAACCCGACTGAATCGACCGTACAATCAGCTTTCTGGGGATTATACGACTTTCTTTGCAATCGGCGGGAATTATTGTCTAAAATTGTGAGATTAATTTGATATGTTATTCTATATAGACGGAACATACACATTCATATATATATATATATATATATATACATATATATATATACAAATATATACAAATATATATATATATATATATTATATATATACGTTAAACAAGTACAGTCATTAAGTTAACGGTGCATTGCAACTTATATATATATATATATATATATGTGTGTGTGTGTGTGTGTGTGTGTGTGAGTGTATTGTGATTGGTTATCGGTGTATATATCATTTTGATTGTAGTATATATATATATATATATATATATATATATATATATATATATATATATATATATTTATTTTTCACCATTGTGCCCCTAGTGGTTCATGTGTAAATTATTTCTCAAATTCATAAAAAATATCCCCATTAATTTCTTACACCGAGTAACCTGAAAATAAATTACAAACGGTTAACAGTAATAATTCTAGAATTTTAAAAAAGCAAAGCAACAATAAATTGACTAGATCCAACAGTAAGTAAAATAACTCTACCATTCGGATAACTATTCTCTAACCCAAAGTCAAATGCAAAATACATTGATAATGGCAAAGAAAACGTTTCCATCAGTTTGACAGAACAGGATTGAAAACAAAAAGTTGTTATATCTATAAATTAAGTTCTTCAAATGGAATATGGGAATATCACTTCACGATCTAGAATCTCTTGAAGGATGAAGAATGGTACTAATATGACTCCTGATATAAAATGAAAAAACAATAAAAGAAATGCCAAGAATACAATGGAGCAGTAAATTGAGCCTCGATTGACAACCAAACATTTTGCATTTCTCAGTAATTAAAAGATTTTTAAACAAAAATCGGATTTAATATCAAATGCCGTCATCTGAAAAAGATAATTTAACACCATTTACCTACGGTCTGATAATTAAAAATTCAATAAATTTTCTAATAATTTGAATAAAAACGTGGTGAATGTGAAATTTGAAGAAATAATATTTCATTTATTGCTCTTCTTCAGCTTTAGTCTCGAGGCTTATTTTATCAATACCTCGTATAGGTATGACTTGAACCAAAATATCAAGAATCAAACTCACCATAAAATCTTCAAACAAAATCAGAATGATCTAAATGTATTTATTTATTCTGTTCCTTCTAATAACTGTCGTGGAATTTCATCTGACCAACGCCATATTTGTCTGAATTGAGACTATTGCACGACGTCTACCAACGCTTTCATGGATAACGCTTCTCTGTTCAAAAACAAATCTGTAAAAGGTCAATGTGCACTATTCATTAAATTGAGACAAAGAAAACTAACCTTTTTTTAAATCATATCAGAGCAAAATGTGCAATTCCTGAAAATAGCTGAAAACAACTTAAATCCTTTGAATCTTTCGGGCGATTTCTACATTCATTCGTTCCAGCTTTATGTTCTGTTGTAAGCAAGAAAAATGCTCTTGTTTTTATTTTATTTGGGAGTGGGGTGGAGGTTTACAAATTTCTACATTCTTTTTATTTCTTTTTGTTTGTTTGTTTTTGTTTTTTTGTTTGTTTTGTTTTTGTTTTTTTAATAATGATGTCTTGTGTTTGAAATGTAAATAAAAAAAACACTTATCTTATAGAAAATTTAATTTTGCTGTTAGAAATAACAATATTTGTTATTTTGTTTTCTTATTGACATGATTTACTTGTAAAGATTATATCGTCTAAATGTTTTCCATCACAGTTATATACTGAGGTTTCACTCTGAAGATCTGTATCACTCCCAAGTCAGTTACTCTGGTATTACTCTGATTTCATAAAATCTCTCAATTCGCAATTTTCCTCAGCCTACGTCTAAATACTTAGAGCGTCTTAGTATCGAGAGAGATTAATCATAAGGGCATAGATTTTACTGCTCTTAAAAATCGGCCTTGTTTCACATCTTTCTCTTGGCGGAAGGGTTGAGAAAATACATATCTCCAACACGCTCATCGCTAATAGACCTTTTCCTACGGCAATCTTATATACAGGACATCATTCTGATGGACCTCTCTCTCTCTCTCTCTCTCTATTATAATATATATATATATATATATATATTATATGTGTGTGTGTGTGTGTGTGTGTGTGTGTGTGTGTGTGAGAGAGAGAG
Organism: Doryteuthis pealeii; assembly: GCA_023376005.1. Lineage (NCBI taxonomy): Eukaryota > Metazoa > Mollusca > Cephalopoda > Myopsida > Loliginidae > Doryteuthis > Doryteuthis pealeii. The sequence goes on from CM042155.1 coordinate 102,047,790, forward strand.
AGAGAGAGAAAGAGAGAGAGAGTGCGTGTCTCTGTGTGTATCATAAGCATATGTTTAATTACTCTTTGCATCTGGCATCTTTTTCTAATTTCATACTTTCCAACTAAATGACTCGAAAGCAAAATACAAAAATACACACTGACACTTCCCCAAACGTTATGTTAATAAACGACAGGTTCTAATTTACTAATTAGAAGTATCAATGCAATTCTTCCCGCTCAATCATTCTTCATTATTAAAAATTAATGAAGATTACATTCTCTCGCTTGTAAATATTTTGTTAACAAATTTCGTAAATGAAAAACAGTTTTGTATTCCCTGCATCCGGGCAACAAATTGATATAAATTAATCGATAGTTTCAATGCAATATTAGCAAATTGAGAACAATGTTTATTCTTTTGAATATCCTATTTTCGGTATCACCTTTATATTTCAATGGTTTAATCAATCTCTCTCTCTCTCTCTCTCTCTCTCTCTCTCTCTCTCTCTCTCTCTCTCTCTCTCTCTCTCTCTCTCTCATCATCGCATATCATCATTTTAAAGCGAGTTTTGACTCTAATATGATAGCCTGCACTTGTACGTGTATTCCGGTCACACGCAAACTGACACAGAGCTTTAATATTACATTAGATATTAATTTTTTGAAAAACCTTTTTATTTTTTATTGACACCCCACACGCTTACACAGACACACACACAGACACACACACACACATATATATATATATACATATATATATATATATATATATATATATATATTATATATATATTAGTCAAAATTAATAATGAATGCTTGGCACCAAGAACTAATGTCCAAGGAAAGCTAATGAATTAGAATTTAACTTGTAACAGTGAGCCAAAATAAGTTTAATAAACTCTCTCAATCTCTCTCTTTTTCTTCCTCTCTCTCTTCCCCCCCTCTCTCTCTCTCTCTCTCTCTCTATATATATATATATATATATATATATATATATATATATTCATATCGACCAAAGCACTAATATTTTCTCCTGTCCTTTATCTATATCAATCAGACAAGTATTTAGAAGAACATTTTCAAAAGAATAAAAGAATGGGCTCCATTCTTTTTCTTTCCTTTTTTATTGACGACTCTCTTGATAGCTGAATTCTATGAAAGAAGAAACGGCTGCCGTTTAGAGAAAGTCATCATTTATCTCTCGACAGCAAGGCTTTATAGATTTTACACTTCAACGCCTCGTTCATCCCAAACCAGTGTCAGTTAGTGACCCCTTTATTCAAGCGATCCGTTTGTGCAGGCGTAAGAGAATCTGATTATTTCTATGTGCTACTGGATATTTTTGCAGTCTATCAATACATTTGGCTTTCTGTCCAATGGATCAGTAGTATCCTAAAGATAGCTGAAAAGTTTTACACACACACACACACACACACACACACACACACACACACACACACACATACATACACGCACACATGAATATATTCAGATGTATCTGTGTATATTTATATGAATACTTATATGTCCAGAAAGTATCGATCGATTTAATATTAACGAAAAATAGCATAGTATTATATATTCAATCCTCCCATGTGCAGGATACGACAAACGGTCAATTTTAAAGTAGAGAACAGCTGGTTTAAATTCAACTGTTCTTCCTAGTGTTGCCTTACTAAAAAAGTAAAAACGTAAATATTCAGAAGATATATATATATATATATATATATATATATATATATATATATATAGTGGTTTCTTTTAAATTGGTGGAAGGACGATATAGTGTTTGATTACAATTGTACGAGCTGTAAGATAGAATAACATACATAGCAGACACAAGAATATCTAATAAATGAAAAAAAAAAAAGACAGAAAAATTATCTGGTTTACAACTCCATATTTTATAAATGTTAGAACGAATGTAGGCAGAAAATTCTTAGAATTAATAGATAAGCATTTCCCACCCCCCAACATAAATACCATGTAAATTTTACAAAAATACAATAAAAACCAGTATTTCTCGTAGGCCACAATGAAATCCATAATAACAGCCAAACTTAAACCTTTAAGAGGTCCCAGCATGTTGCTGTAGAATCAAGAAAGGCTAAAATAAAAGTGCGGTGTGAAATCTGTTATATATGAAGCGACAATAAAACCTGCCGCCTCTGACCAACCCGAAACCAGCGAAAAAGGGAATTTCAAACAGAGATTCTACTCTCATAATGAATCATTCAGGAACGAGAAAAGAGGGCAGCTACAGTGCTTGCAAACCGCGTATGGGAGTACAAAGACCAAATGACCAAGAGATGTGGACTATGATCTGCGGATATATTCCGGATCCTACAAGGTCTAAATTTAATGCTAAAACATCTAACTACGAAATCAGAAATATTCAGAGCTTGTCCACACAAAAATAAATTTTTATTAAGATCTTGGACTAAAAAACTAACAACAGACGACCAACCACCTTAAAAGGAAAATCCTTCCGAATATTGATAACATGACGAACGCACGAGAAATACACGCAGTGAAATAAAGCGAGAACGAGGTTTATTACGGATATTTATTTAGAAGTCACTTCCAAGGCGATTCATCTGAGGAAAGACATATTCTGCTTTTAAACCGACGGTAATAAATTTACCAGTAATTTATATATATATATATATATATATATATATATATATATATATATACTCATCCACAGACACGTGTTTTGACTTATCAAGTCTCTTCAGTGTAGCTAGACATTTGTGAGCTACCTACAGCTGAGATAGAAACCGGATCGATTTAACTGTTTTAATACACACTTCTGTACGTATGTAAAGGCCGACATAGAGTGCTCAATCCCTTTTATAGGAGAGCATTGCGTTTACGCTTTAGTTGTCGGTCGTCAGCGAAATCCACTCCAAAGTGCAGGGGGATAGGGAGCATCTCTCTCTCTATTAATATATATATATATATATATATATATATATATATATATATATGAATATGCAGCACAGACTACTTTAATATTTACCCATACGGGTAAAGGAGAAAGAGCATTAGCACGAATTAACATGCAATCAGTATCGATAAGGATGCCTTTAAAATAATTTACACAGTCTTATTTCAGAATTGCTATTAACTGCATTGTCCTGTTTTTCTTAATCTGTCCTATGGTATGAAAAATGCTAAATTTTGAAAAACTATGTATGTCAAGTGTGCTAAATCTTAATTTTATGTAGGAAGACTGATCTGAATAATACGATAATTCTGCATACACACACAATTCAATTCACCGCTAAAGTCGTTTTTACATCAATGATGAAGTGTTTTATACACAAACATACAGGACAATCTCACGTGTGAAGTTCGGACATCAGGCGTGAGGATACAAGCTCATCAGAATGTCGACCATGTCGTGAGACTTTATGCTTTTCTTTTATAGTTGAAAATAACGCATGTATCTATCTATCTATCTATCTATCTAACTATCTATATATATATATATATATATATATATATATATGTTGTGTGTGTGTGTGTGTGTGTGTGTGTGTTTTGTTTGTCAGTTTGTTTGTTTGGCTGTGTGTGTGATGTGTGTGTGTGTGTGTGTGTGTGTGTGTGTGTGTGTGTGTGCACTTATCTAATCTGCGTATGCGTATGCGTATGCAGTAAAACTGAAACACTCCTACCCACCATCTTCCTTCTCTCCTCGATTGAGAAGAGCAAAAAACGTCTGAATCAGGAATAATGCAAGCAGTTTGTTCGATTCATTAAATTTCAACAAAGAACTGATATAAGTGTGTTAACCGGGCGTTAAACAAAAGTTCCATCTGTGTTTGTTTTTATGTTGTTGTTACTTAATTTTACAGTTCTCAAACAGCATCGGGTTTCTTTCTGCAAGGTTAAATGAATATCTAGAGAAGATGCTTTCGTAAAAAGGAAAATAAATATGAAACGGAATGAAAGGAAGAGAAAACAGAAAGAAGCCGGAAAATTTGGTCATTTAAGAATTGGAAACGATGATTATTCAGAAGGAAAAAAATGGCTGAAACAAAATTACAATGAGAAATTTGATCTTTGGAAGAATGACAAAGAAAAAAACATCTCAATGTGTTAAGAAAATTTATCGAGTCTGAAGTGTTGGGATTTTAAAATTCTAAGATTTAAAATTTTAATAAAGAGGTATTCATAGCTGAGCAACTTATATGATGGTCGTCTAGTCACCTAGAAAATCTCGAGACGTGTCAGTGCTAATTTAAGAAAAGGACATGAAGCAAGTTTCGATATGTTTTATCAAATATTTTTTTTGTTTTGTTTTTGTTTCTTTTTTTCTTTTGTTTCTTTTTTTGTTGCAGCTAAGTAAAGAATTATATTTTCAGTGTTGATACTTGTCCTCCTCTATCTTCATAAATAAGACACTATTAGATATTTAAAAGCTCCAAGAAAAATCCTAAAATTGGAATATCCAGTGAAAATATTTGCTAGGTTTAGTTTAGTTGGATGATAATTGTATTGATAGCTTAAAGGAGAAAAATATGCCTGCCTTGAAAATAGTCATTTAACACTCCTGTGTCTAAGTAGGCTTGAACACGGATTATCACCATTGGTGGAAATTATGCATCTATTTTGATCACAATGCAATTTTGATTTCCTAATTATCTAATATGGCTCAGATTTACATTAAATGTCACCCTTTTTTGTTGGTCAATTATGGTTATGTTAATCTGAAACAAGGCTAACCAGAGAAAAGCGCAACAAGATTATCTTAATTGCTCTGATAGTCACAAGTAAAATCATATAATTTCAATAACGATTTTACTTGTTGAAGGTCAAAAAGTTAATAGAAAGTAAAGACTCAATTCGAAGGTTAACCATATATTTACTTTTATCAAATAATACCGGCCGTATTCTTTAAAATAGGACAAGGAATATTGTCTTACAATTATTCATAAAAGTAAAGCCTGATAGAAATCTCCGTGTATACGGTCTGTTGCTGAGGCCTAGAATATGCTGGCTGGATCTCATCTAGAGGAGTAAGCCCTGCCAAAAAAGGGTGTACTAAATGTGATCCTAAATTGTTTATGGGGGTTTCGTATATGGATGTCATCTGATTGTTTCAATTTCTATGATGTCATCTTTAACACTTTGTGATTTGGTCTAATTGATCTTTTAACATAATCTTTAATTTGAACATCATTAATACATTGCCTTTTAATATTTCATCTAATTATAAAGAGTTTACCTGATTAAAATAATTATTGTGTACCATTCATAATCGGATACCCATACCTGTTAATCTGACTTTGGCAAGAAATAAGCCAATAAGAGTTGACATGCCGTAAAATCAATCAGACAAATCAATAATCATAATTCTGACTTTTGCTTTTTTCATCAATAATAGAAATTTAATCAATCACCAGTACGAAATACACATCTGCGTTAACAAAAATGAAGTCTAAATGATAAAGATATTATTACAATTAACTGATGTTAAACTTATAAATGATGTGAAATAGGCAGAAAAAGAAAAACATGAACTGAGTGTTGACGATTGGAGAGAGAGAGAAAGAGAGAGAAAGAGAGAGTGTGAGAGAGAGAGAGATGGAGAGAGAGAGAGAACATCTTTGAGAAAGAATTGAAATAAATGTGGATGTTGTCCAAAGAAAGGGGGAGTTGGGGGTATTTTTTCCAAATATCGACGAAAATGTAGATTCTTTTGCTTATATAGATTTCCATACTTTGAACTTTAATTATAAACTAATTATGCATAATTAAATAAAACCTTGTAATCAATACTCCAATTTTAATCAACACAAGAGTAATGATTATTTTTCAATTATCTAAACAAAATATATAAAATTGCCATAGATAAAGGATGAGAGATATATAAAATGTATACAAAAAGATAGAAATAAACTATAATGTAAATAATAAAGATATAATGACAAGCGATATGTAGCAAGAATGACACTTACTGTTCAATGACTTTCATAAAGACCAAATAGCTTTTATCATAAAATTAGGTGGAGATTTTCTCACCAAATACTAGTCAATGGAAGAGCTATTATACTAAAAACAGATATATTTGATCAAAATGATGGAATTAAAATGTCCCAACATATAACACGTCGATATGTAACTTCAGTAGGAATACGATTGTTCGAACTTGGTTGAATGAGAGAACGTTACTTGGTCTGTTTGGTTTCTCACAAGGTGGATGATTAATTGATTGATTGCTTTATTTAATGGCATACCAAACTTTGTGGGGGGGTTACAAAGCCATAATTTTAAAACAACAGTAGACCTACAGTAGACCTACAGTTTCCACAGGGTATTAGTCCGAAAGTGAACGTAATCGCGCGATTAGAGATCGAACCAGCTTACTACGTTGTTGCAGTTAAACACATTAGCTCTTATGTCATGGAGACTCCTCTAAGGTGGATGATAGGTTCTATAATAATCGTTATCCACAGACAGAGCTGCAACATATTTCATGGATGGGAGTTTGAGTAACATTCCGATCGGAGTAACTGACTTTTATAATACATAACACAGATAATTTTACGTGTACAATCTACCTCACTATTTTTAAACTCTTTCATATAAACAACTTTTATCAACAGAAAACCTCATCCTGTCACGTTGCATGATTTGTAAGGGAGTATGAAGAAAGCTTCACTGCGTTAATCAGGACAATAGACATCGCAGATATAAATACGATTGAGCAATTATAGACGGGTGGGAAAGAGAATATCCTGTTGTGAATACAGCTTTTCACTTGCTGCAGTTAAAGGATCTGCTGATAAGATGATAGCATTTAAGTCAGAATCAAGGAAAAAAATTCAGAAACAAAATAGATTTCATGCCATATCAGGTAGGATTCCGTATATATATATATATATATATATATATATATATATATATATATATATATATATATATATATATATATGTTGTATATTTTGGCAGCAAGTTATTTTGTAATACAAATCTAAATAATGAAAAAGAAATGTTGAAAGAAGTGTTGTTCAATAACACCTGCCTACAATATATATATATATATATATATATATATATATATGTGTGTGTGTGTGTGTGTGTGTGTGTGTGTGTGTGTGTGTGTGTGTGTGTGTGTGTGTCTGTTGTCGTTATTTTAGGGCTTCTGATATCTTCCAAAATTAGCTTCCTAATAGGTCAATCTTGATGGAACTTACCATGTGAAGTCCTTTGAGATCAAGGTGTGTTTTAAATTTATCCCAAGGGAAGGTAGCAGAGGAGAGAAGAAGTGTCCACCAATTTCCTAGCGTAAAAAAAAACAAGTTTTAATTCATGCAAAAAGCAAATAAAATTGCTATCCGCAAGATTGGCCATTTTCAGGGGGAGACCTGGGACTTTGGGGGTAAAAATTAATCAGAAACAACTCATTCTACCTACATTCACCTGAGCTAATGGCCACATCATGATGCAATTTTGTGTGTGAACTCCCTTGTGCACAAGCAATGTTTTAAATGTAGTTTTGGAAGGAGGAACGCATATAAAATTGTCATTTGCTGGAGCGTTTTCTCTCCACTTGTGGGATTGTGCTTCTTGGGAGAAAATGAATAAGACAGAACTCGTACAGAAAACCAATACAATTAATTTTTGTTCCAAAAAATGTGCTTTAGCAAATTATTTTTATCCAGAGCAGCTGTAATTTCGGTTGGCCATCAGGACAATTATCTCTGAGTAGGTATGTATGAATATGTATGTCCGGCTAAAACTACGAAATAAACAATTAACGGCAAAGTAAACACACACACACACATACTCACACACACACACACACACACACACACACACACACACACACATATATATATATATATATATATATATATATATATATATATATATATATATATACATTTGCCATCACCGAAATTAGATTTTGTGCAAAACATTATGAAGATTTTATTTCTATTCGCGAAGATATTTCAAAATCAAAATTTACATCGTAATTGTATTGAATTCTACTAGTGTTTGCTGTTGATAAATGTAAACAAAGCAATGTCATGAACTAAAATTTAGAATTGTTAAAAATCCTAAATAAAATGCAATAATAATTTTAATTTTATATCAAAACCATTAAAAATTTAGATTTAATCAGAAATGTTCCCATTAGCCACGTTTCAGAAATATTTTAAATAGTTACAAAAATGACACAAATAAAATAAATTAATCGAAATGTGGTCATTCTATTTTAATTCAATAAGTTCATTTTTCATTTTTTGGGTTGCTTTGAAATATGATATCAATCCCATTACTGGCCTCATACAAAAAAAGCACAACAACAAAAATAATATTTTAAATTAAATGTAAGAAAATTTGTTACTGACAAAAATATTAATTCGCATGGTTTATGATCAGGGAAGCCTAGAATAATCAATTTTTGAAACTGTTTATAAAATAATCGCGTTTTTTTTTTTAAATTATTGGGTTTCTTTTTTAATGCTCAAATATTAAATATACAATTAGTAAATCTTAAAAGAAAATACATTAAAGTGTTAATATTTTATATTGATAAAATAACGTAAGAAATTAATAGCAAATTAAAAGATGAAATTTCAATAATTAAGTTTTAATTAAATCTACGTTTTTATAGATAGAAAGTTATAGTATATATTTCACTGAACAATCATAGAGGATAAACAATCGTTTATTTAATATGATTTTTTATTATACACTTTTTATGAATGTTTTAAGAATTAATCAATTAATTCCTTAGTTTCGAACATCCATGCATAAAAATAAGTGGAGTAATTTAATGTTTAACTAAAAAAAAAAATGAAAATACTTTTAAAAATATGTTTCAACTTTTTTAGTGGGGGGGGGGTATAATTTTAAATAGGACACATTGATTTTTCTTTTCATAATATCTGTGCATTTCTTCATTTCAAAAAGAAATATGCAATATTAATTTGAATTTCAATAAATAAGTATTAAAAATATTCGATCGGCTATGAATGTTTTTATAATTATTTATTAAATTTTGCATAATACAAAAACGATTAAAGAATACTTTTAAATCTAAATACGGTTGTTTTATTTTAGTTCACTTATTTACTTATTTATTTCATTCTATTCTATATTTTGTATTTTGGGAGGGGTGAAATATAATATTAATTGAACAATTTTTTTTTTAATTGTAAATTATTGAATTAAAATATTTAAAATTGTCATAATATTTATATATTGTCATAATATTTTTCATAATTACAAGAAAATGCGTTCATATTTCACAGGTAGTATACAACCGATTAGTGAATCTTCTACAATCACGTCAAATAGATGTGTATGTATGATTTTCGTCTCTAAAGAAAATTCAATTGAAAATAAATCATGCAACTATTTTTGTTTTGATATTTTCAGTAAACTTAAAACAATCAGATATCCCAGAAAGATATAAGTACTCTTTTCCAATATTTTTAATTGGGGAAATGTTTATTGACCTATCTATTAATAATGGAGATTTGGTCTCTATTCTTCTATAACAATAAATACGTCAATGCTTACGTCACAATTACAAAAATCGCCAATGCATAGAATAAATAACAATTGATATTAATAAAACAAATAAAACCTGTTCCTTCTAATTCAGTGTTTAAATCCTGTCCATTGTAATAAATAGACAATATATCATTTAAATAAACAAAATAGAACTATGAAATAAACTAAAAAAAATTGTATTACTTTAAATGGAAAAAAATTATTTACGAAATTTGTAATCAATTTTAAAAGTAATTTTTTACTCTCGCCCTTTTTTCAGTTACAAGAAGTTAACTAAATTTTACACACAAATAAATGATTACGATTTTGTGTATAATTTATGTGTAGAATATTCAAAATAATTGTTTCATTAATAATTAATAGATGCAAGCAGTATTTTATTTGAGGGGGACATAAGTTTTATTTCAAATTGTCATATTTTATTACGCCTTTAATAAATTTGATGATTTTACTTATGATTAAAAAAAACCCACTCCAGAGGGTGTTTTTTTCTTTTTGCTAGTTTTTAATAATTTAGAATTCTTATTTGAAACACCTAGTGTTATAAAACACATCTATTACTATATTGTTATATGTGATGTCATTTCCCCCATCCAGGCGACGCTAGATAGCTCTTTCTAGTAATACATACATACATACATACATACACACATACATACATACTCATATATATATATGTGTGTGTGTGTGTGTGTGTGTTAATTAATATATATATATATATATATATATATATATATATATATATATATAGTAAAGTCGAGGGGTGGCCTAATGTCGGTATCAGCCAAACAGCCATTTTCAGTAGCACTAGACCAAGAAGATTATTTTAGCGTCTGAGGTGGAGTGCCACACCTACCACCAGCTCCTCACTTTATCGCACAGCTCCCTGTGCTACTCATACGCTGAGTTGGCGAATGCCAGTATCGAACCAGGAACCTTAGGATTCCTAGCTGAACGCTCTACTGACTGAGTTAAACCGGCGCATATATATATATATATATATATATATATATATATATATATATATATATATATTGTGGGGTTTTAAGGGGTCAAATTAATACAAAACGACGGGTAACAAATGGAGGAAAATGTATTAACAAAAGAGTAGACAGTTACAGTAAAGAAAAGTAGGAATTGCGTCTGGCAAATAGAGTTACGAGCTGACTCGTAGTTGCTTCCCTCAAGCCATTATTGTTCCTGTTACTTATATTAACCATCGGCGCATTCCATTATAGTCTATACGGTATATCACTTATAACATATATATATATATATATATGGTTATGCGAATCATTACATGTGTTGTTCAACTGTAATGATACAGGTCATCCTTGTTGAGAGCTCAATCTGCGTTGTTCTATGCGTGTGGACAGACAGAGCAATTCAGTGAAGGAAAAACAACTTTATATGTTCTTCACGTAATAATTTATTTCAACTGCAAGTTGCAGAATCTTCAGAGAAGGCGAACACATGATTATTAAGCATATATAGCTATGCTCTCTTTTCAGCTGAGTTCCCACGACCATTAACACCTATTAAAATAGAAGGCAAGAAACAGACGAGAAACCAACACCTTCTTCCATAAAAAAACCAAAGGAGATCAAGAGGACTACAGAACTAACCAGACTAACAGGCATAGACACATAACTTTGAAACTTTCATTTCATTTTTGTTCAATTTAATTTTCACTTATGGTAATGACCAGCCGAAAATCCCCGAAATTGAGACCACCCACGGCCTACTAATATTATACGGCCCCACATGATACATTAAGAGGCAAAAATTAACAGGCCGATTGGCCTGATAGTCAATCTGTAGGTTTAGGCTGGAAAATGTTAAAAGTATACAAAAATACACAAACTGTTTTCTTTTTTTTCTTCAGAAATGTAATATGAAAAGATTAACCATTTTTGTAAACAAATTATCGCGAAAAACTTTAAAAAATCAATATTTAAATGCAAAAAGTTATGCGTTAGTAATTTTACCAAACTAGCGTCTTAGGCAAAACAGACCGTATACGTGATTGAAAAGCATAAAAACAAGGTAAATCACAGCCGTTTATAATTTGTAGATTAGTGAAAGACAAAGTATAAATAACGTATTTTAATTTTGAAAAGAATTAAAATTAAATTAAAATAATGACTAATAAATTCTAGCGGTATTATTTTATTATTTTCTGTTAAATTTTTAAAGTATTTTCCTTTCTGCGTCAAGCTTATAAGCGACCCAGAATGAGTTAAAATATAATCGGCTTGTTATTTTTTGCCTCTTACTGTATCATATATCAGGCGTAATAAATCGCCAAATAAATTAGTAACAACGATGTTTTGTCCTGTCTTAAGATGCTGCTATTTGCTGTTGAAATAAATAATTGCTTGAAACAAATCTAATATTTTCCTTCATTCATTATTTAGTAAAGTTGTATTATCGTATATGACCTTGTAAAGATTTAGGATGAAGATAACTGCATCCTACAGGAAGAATTATCATTTAAGATATTTGCACAGCTACATCTATCCTTTGTCAATGATGAAAATATTTTAGAAGATCTAGCAATGGGGCAGAGGATAGGATTCATGTGAAATTAGCACAGTCAACTTTAGATGGGAGTCAGGGTCCAAGAAGAAACATTTTGTTAAAAGTATTAAGATTCCTTGATGTTTCAAGCAGCTTTTAGATGGACGTCTGATTTTAAACTTCTTTGTTCAATGCATATATAGATTATCATATTCCG
>CM042155.1:102065044-102075044 GCA_023376005.1 Doryteuthis pealeii
TAAGATGAGAATTAGCAGATAAGATGGCATATTATTACACTGAATAGGATTTCCGTGAAATGTACGTGTGAAGTCAATTTGTCATTTCTCGGTTATGAATTATTAATTCGTGATTTTAAACTAAATTATATGACGAAATGATGAAGTCAAATTCATTGGGAAATAAGACAACATTCTATATATTTCCGGTCCAAATTACTATTTTTGATTAATCCTGTGTAGTTTGGAGAATTTCTGACACTTGATTTTTGTATGCGATTTACGGCGTTATAAATGCTGCTGACCAATTTTCTGCTTTTCTCTTCCTGACGTTATTCTACCCGCTCATCGTACATATATATTCCTATTTTTGTGAAGTGATAACGACTGCATGGTATATCGCCGATGTCACTAGTCCTTTCTAGAGTCATAAAAAGATGGTTTTAATTACAAAAGAATATCTCATTTCTTAATAATAAATGAAAAATAAGTTTTCATATTTGAAACAGATTTTAGATATTTTGTTATATCAACCAAAGTTCAATTGATTATGAAATGATTGGTGTCATTTATCTCATAGAACAGTTACAATATGAGTGACCTTAAAATTGTTCTTGGTGACTAAAAATATGTTTTCTAAAAAGAAGAAAAATGACAATTTAATTATTTCTTAAGAATATTCAACATATACTAATTACATATTTCGTGACGTAGTTTTTAAGATACGATTATCTCTCACCGGTTCATTGTATTTCCTAAAATTTTACATTTCTTGATTATTCGGGTATTATTTTAAAACATGGTTTTAGAATTGGCCAAGTATAATGATGATTAAATGATTTTTAAATATTAGAACATTTTCATTTTTCTTTATAATCTTCAGATTCAAATGTACTTTTTTATGGTTACATAATTGTTAGTATCCAAACAAATATGTAGGGTGAGTGTAGAAATCAAAATTGCTGTTAGAAATTACGGCTAACAGTTTGTTTTTTTTTAGTGGGGGAATGTGACGATATCATGGAAGATTGATTGAAGTTAAACTCGTGTTTTTCCGGTAGATACCGTGAAAATTAGTAGAGAAATGAGAAACAAAGGCTATTTCCGGTTTTGATTTGAAAGAGTTATTTTAGGGCAGTACTGGGCAAGCCACAGAGATATCAAGTCGCGATCAGCGCACTCTGGTGCTCACACTCTGCGCAGTTTGTCTGGATGGAGATTTCTAAATAAAATATAATATAAAGAAAATCTAAGTCTTGGGTTATTTATCCAAAAACTACTAATGACCCAAGGCTTCTGATAAATCCCTAATGGTAGACCAGACACGAAATCTCCAAATGAAAGCTCCAGACGCTAGAAGAAGAACTCCCAACTACATAAGACAGTGAAAGATTATCAGAAGAATATAACATTTATATCATATCGCCAGTTGAAATCTTAAATAAATTTACAACTGATCTATTTTCCTCGTCTAGTAGTAATGTAAATATATTTTATTGTCCAAAAGATATTTTATTTAGATTTCATAAAATGCAATCAAAGTGATTTGATCAACTTAAAACAACGATTCCTTATAAAACACAATTTTCATAAATAAATACCTACTAAAACTGTCACTTCTCTCAGATCATTTGTGGGAATATTGTTTTTATATCTGAATGTTGTTCGCTTGTATATTTTCTCATGAAAACTCACCCTTTCGACATACTTCATACACTCTAACTTATTTTTAAACACAAATGTATGAGATTTACAATTGTGAAATCAAATCAGTTTGCATCAGAATTTTTTCTTAACATCAGAAAGAATATGATGATAAAATTAAATGTTATACATTTTAAGTGGTTGTCGTTAAAGGTCAGTGGAAATAACAAAGATTGTAACAAACAATAAATAAGACGTACATTTTGACACCTAACTCACAAATTATCTTACAGTTGTCCCTGTACTATCACAGGAAAAATATTATGGAATTACCACACTTACAGGATATTCAACTTTTTTTTTTCATTTGGCAGTAGATAAACTAATCTATTCATCTCTCTCTCTCTCTCTCTCTCTCTATATATATATATATATATATATAATATATATATATATATATATATATATATATATCATAATAACGATTGTGTGTTTTTATGTCTGTAACCGAAACTATATTACTACTCAAATTACAATTCCGTCACATTCTCCATAATTTTATTCTTATTTAAACCTCAATCAATAATAAAATTGTTTTACGTTATTAATACTCTTGAACATACTAATATCATGTAATTGAATTTATACACACAACAAAATAGCGGTTTACAGTGTGAACAAGAAGGCTACTTTGCATATTGATATTAAAAATTTGCTTTTTAAAAATATGCGCTTAGTATTATTGATTTATAATTGTTTGATTTTATCTTAATGAATATGAGCAAAAATCACTTCAATAAATCTTAACAGAAATCCATTAACAAAAGGAAATAACTGTAATTTCCTTCTTTACTTCCTATTTTAACTAAATAGTTACATTTGGAAATTTTAGCAATGAAAGACAGGAGTGATGGAAGTGTAAGTTTCAGTTTTTCTATTTTTCGATTATACCCTCTTTGTTTCAAATCATTTCCTCTTCATTCTTATTTAGTTTAATTAGCCTTTCCAATTTAATGTAATATTTTATTACATTAAAACTTAATACTTGAACCCGGGGGTGCATATATTTGCTACTGTATATAACGGTGATACGTCTGTGCGTCTGTATAACTGATTGTAACTAAAATATACTACAACTGACTCTCAAGACAAATATATACAGATTTATTCTCAACCAGGAAAAATATGGTTGTGTTTGTAAGCGAAGATATTATAGATTTAAAAAGTATGTATTAATAACATAAGAAACTAAAACAACTTTTATTAGAATTTCAAAATTTTAAGCAAAGTTTCTTTAATAATACCCCAACGAAAAACAATTTTAAAAATTAAAACGTTTATCGTGAAAAAATAGATCAACTAATAGTGTATGTATATTGTTTATCATAATGTTTAATTTTTTTATTTTATAAGCTATAACATTTATGTTTTAAATTAAGCAAAGCAAAGTTACAATAGAAATAAGCTAACGATATTCAATTGAAAGAAAGTTTACCGTAAAAAAATAAATATACACTGTTTATAATACGATTTGATTATTATTTTAAGAATTATGATATTTTTCCTTTAATCTAAGTAAAGAAATGATAAAAATACACTTATGATAAACAATAACAATAAATTAAGCAAAGATTAGATAAAAAAAAATAAACACTCATAATTACGATATGCAATTTAAAAAAATCAAACCATTTTACGTCAAAAAATAAAATGAAATAATAGTGTATATATTCTATTTATTATAAAGTTTAATCAGTTTTAAATGTATAACATATATACTTTAATTTAAGCAATGTGATGATAAAAGTATGCTTACGATTACTAAATAATCAAAACGTTCATTGTAAAAAATAAATTCATTTAATAATTTATATATACTGTTTATCATAAAGTGTAATCCTTTTCTAAATTATAAATGTTATGAATTAATTCAGTCAAGGACCCATTCGAACAAATTAAGTACAAACTACTTTCTTAATGAGAAAATAAGTAAATAAAATTGAAAAAAGTGGTACATTACTATTGTCATTTCTTATTTGTTCCATTTTATTTCATCCAATTTTTAAAATGAAACATTCTAAATTTTCTTGTGTTGCTTAAATGCCCAAAGTAAAATGAAAAGGAATTGAAAGAAAAGTTACATATTTGTTTTATTTACAATATTGAATTTGTGAATTACAGAATGTATTTTAGTAATTTTGATCTTATATCGTACCGGTCACCTGCTATAATTCACGCTATGTTTTAGCGAGCTAGCGTCAGGCGATTTTCTGGCCCAACTTAAGATATTTTCCGAGTCGTGTTGTTCTCATTTTTTTTGTCCGCAAATTAATGGAGATATTTTAAACGCCACCGCCAAATTTTATCGCCAAATCAATTTAAATATTTTACAACCCATTTTTAAAGAAAGAATTGAGAGAGGATTAAATCGAGATCATTATACTTTTTAGATATTGAACTATTCTGCAATAGCTATTATTTCAAAAGTTGTAACAGTCAAATTATTATAATGTGGTATATCCACAGTCCTGCTAGTAACATATATTTTGCTTGATCATTAAAATTATATTGGACACCAGATTACTAGTATCAAGTTAAAAGGGACAATATACGTATTTATTTTGTTAAATAATTGTTACAAAAAATAGATTGCAATAGATATTCCTATCCTTCGATTATTTTCTAATTAAGAAATAACATTTGTCCATCAATGATGTTAATTTGTTATAATACACAAGCAAAGCTGGATATATCCACGAGTAGCAGATAAGAGGCAAAACGATTTCTTTTTATTTGATAACTCAACATTCTGTTTACAAAATTATTTAAACCAATTATGAAAATTGATGGTCTAATTGTGTTGTAAATGTTTCCATTGTTTCAATTGACAATTAATTTCTTTCATTTAGTTGTCGGCAACTGCTTGATGTAATCTACAAGTACTGACTTTTAACTATAGATCGATTTTCCTATCTTCTGTTGGTATTTGTTTAAAGAATGAAAATTACAATATCATTCTATAATTTTCCACTGAACATTGCGTGATATCATATTTTAATCTGCATAGCGGGAAACGTCTCATCTGTTATCAGTTCATTTACTTCTAAATTAAAACAAACGAAATAAACATAATCGAAGTGTGTTAATTCCATATTTTTGTCAGTAATTGTATTGGGACAACTGTAAAATTATCCTGAAGTCAGCTGTTAAAATATATGTATAATCCATTGTTTCCGATGCCCTTTGGAATCTCCACGCACTATTTATGGCAACCACCTAACAATGTATAAAATCTTCTGCTAAATAAAAAGTGAACATCCTCTAAATGAGGTAACTCCATACTTTTTGATAGTGATCGTATGGATTTGTTAAAATAAAAAAACTCCGACAACAATCTAAGAAAACGTATACTTTTTCAGATCAGTCTAGTACTGATGGGTTAATTCTAAAAGATCTTGTAATAATTCGAACACGGAACATATTATTACAGAAATCTTTGAGGCTAAACCTATGACAAATCTTAAGAGAAAGATAAGTTTCTAAGAAATCAATTCATATTTTATGAAAATCTTTAAAAATAATTGTGGCAAGGAAGTTTATTACATTTTTTCTCTGGAATCAGACGAATTTCAATCATTATGATATTTTCTCATTGAATAATTAATGTCGAGAAACTTTGCACTTGCGATACGGTGGTCTCTGAAAACGTTAGCAACTAAACATAATTCATAAATTTATAGAATGTCAAACGTCAAATAACTTGACTGAACTCGCTTAATGGAAATGCATTAAACAAATATAAAAACAAAAGTGTTTCGATTTTGATTGATGAATTAACGAACATTGTCATTCTGTGGTTACACGCTTCCAACCTTGTATATTTCAATTATGATTATTGGCTATGGCAAGGTTCACCTCTACAGTAACCAATCATATTGAAGCCTTTCATATGGTCAATCAATGAAAATAAAGGTTATTGAAGCTATTAATATGAGTTTGTCAACACAATTATTCCTATTAATTTAAAGCAATACCCAGGCTCGTGTCTTTGTGGGGAAGACTTATATGGTTTGTTCAAATTTTCAATATTAAATAGAATGATCTGATTAGTGATTGGGACTTTCCTTAGTAATTCTGCAAATAATCGTTTGTACAATTTGAGAATAGGGGTCGAATACATGATTTAGTGTTAATGAAACCTTAAGAACAATAACTAAATTCTCCTAGGCTCTCTGTTGAGTAATTTAAAAAAAATGCCATTTTTTCATTTCATGTAAGAACATTAGTATATTAAAGATATATTAGTATATCAAAAATATAAACATTATTGTATGCAAAACTTTTGAGAATATGTTTTTATTTTAATTCAAGCAAATATCTATTTCATTAACTGCCTATTTGATTGTATATAGTACCTCGCTTTATCTCGTAAATATCACCAAAATATATCCTTGTTTTTTATGAAGGAGAGTCATTTTGTTGGCTTAAGTTCACTCAGAAGACACAGATTAATAATATTCTAAGTAAATTAACTCCATAGATTTACTCCGGTAAAAGTAATTAGCGGGGTTTATTTGTCATCATATAATGTGGAATTCTCCCAGTTACGTAAGTCTTTATTTCCCTTTTATTCCCCATGTGATAAAATGTACTTGAATAATATATATGTGATCTGTTGAGTTTTATCTGTTTCTAAAAATCAATTAAGTATTCATTTAGAGGAAATTAGAAAGTTAAGATCCATTTTAAATAAAACAAAAGGAATGGCTGGTTGTAGATGGACATGATTACATGATTGTAATTGTTTTCAGTGCTTGTAAGGGGGTAACATTTCTAGAGACATCAATAGAATGGGATTTCGTCACCCCATGAATATGAAGTTAATTAAAATTGATGAGGGAAACATGAAAATAAGCACACACACACACACACACACACACATATATATATATATATATATATATATATATATATTATATATTATATAATGAGTGTGATAATAGTGATAATATTAATCTGGTCTTGCTTGTTAGTTCGATTTTGTCATTAGACACCTTTCAGATTGCGATTTTCCCATAAAAGTTATTTAAACATCTCGATTTTTAACTCATCATAATAAAGTGATACAAAGTGCGCGAAGACACTCGGTGTAGTTGAGCCATTTCGTCACCGGCATCATAATAAATGCTGTGTTTATTGCAGCAGCTGTCCAAAATGGTATGAGAATCAAATCGTGAAAGTTTTACTGAAAATAAGATTTTGGATTGATTAATACGATCATGTGAACAAAGTCAGAAGACTTTTTTCAGCTAAATTTAGAAGTTGCAACAGAAATAAATTTTAAAAAAAACACTGGCTAAATGTATTTATTGAAAAGGTTTTCATTTAAAAGAATGAGTAAAACCATTAATCTAATTCAAACACGTGCTCAGGAAATTACCGTGCTATATGTTAATAGGAGAAAACTTCTACTTACAACACTTACAGTACGTCACGATACCTAAACTAAAACTTTACGTTATCTAAACTGCACAAAGTATTCACCGAGTTGTAAGTTTCCCAAAGAAAAGAATTTTATGACATATTTTCATGATTTCTTTAATAAACTTTTACGTTCAGTGGAAAATCAAAACAGAATAGTCTTTCTATGATTAAATCTGTAGTAAGAGCAATTTGCACCAACCTACAATAAACAGTAACCCTTAACAATGTTTGTTGATTTATAAATGTTTTCCAAAAACAGTTATTTGTTATAAGCTGTAGTGTTGATTTTCATCTAGAATCCATAATAAATTTTTGATTTGTAAATATTATGGAAGAGCAAAGACATTGGCTTTTTGTAAATTTCAACAAGTGTTTGTTTGAAACAGGCCTTCCGTGAACATAACGCCAATTATGCGCCTCAAGTGATTCTTGTGTCCGGTGAATAGCATTTTAGTGTGTGTTAACAACACGAATATTATCAACTGACAATAAAATTGTTGACTTCTTTTAAGAATAACCTCGGGCTACACTGGTCAGGTCAAATTTTGCACTTGCTAAAAGCATCATCCGTTTTTCTCTGAGGCTAAAGACATTTAATAAGAATGGAGACATCGTATTTCGCACTAATTAATTAATTAAACTTGACTACACTAGCAACATTACAAAATAGATATACATTTCTTTGTGCCAGCATATTGATTATACGATGACAATATAGACAATATATTTGTTCAGCTACTAACCTATTTTTTCACTATTTTAGGATCTTCCGTACGAGTAGACGTCCCACTTACAGCCCTATTCTTCGTTTATCAGTCACTGTGCTCACAGTCGTACAGGAAAAAGAAATCACAGGAATTCTAATTAAGTCGAAGTTATTTACAAAAAAGAAGATATTTGCTAGGGGCACTGAAATCTAATTTATCCAACGGAGATATCTAACTATACACATTGTGATATTGTTTACGGCTGTTCAATTCAGTTATCTATTTTCTGTTACTCATTGTTTAATTCTTCTGTCGAGTTAATATTTTTTTTACTAATTCAAAAAAACTGTTTTGGTTTTTATGTCTTTTTCCTGTTACGTTTCCAGTCAGAATCCCATTAATCTAATTGCAAAATTATCAACAGCCGATCATTTAATCCGATTGTTGAAAACACGTGTTAAATCAAAACAGTACAGAAAAGAAGATGAACATTGAAGATGAAATTGAAGTTGAAATTAACTGTAAGTAAAGGAACTTATTTGATTCTCTTTAAATCATAACATTTCATTCAAATCTTCATTTAGACTCTGCAGACTTTCTACCGAATTCTATCATAATCTATTTGATTATATCGGGTTTCAACAGATATTAACAGCTTTCCTTCCCCCAATCATTTGTCTTGAAAATGACGACACCACCCCATCATCGAAATTCATCGGAAAAATTATAGGAAAATCTTTGTTGAGCTATTAAATTGTTGCTGATAAATGGTAAGTCAAAAAGTAATGTCATTTTGTTTAGGATAGGTATAATTACCAACACATGAACATAGTCATCGTTTCTCTCAATATCAATGTTCCTCCTTCGAATGAGAGCATGTACCCCTGCCTCAAAAAAATCTGTTTTCTATTCTTTGGGCCACTTCTTCACTACAGATTTCACTTTCTCATCACTGGAATAATGTTTGCCTCTCAAACCCTCTTTCTTGGGGCTCAATGTTGAGAAGTAGGGATGTGATTCACAGGGGACTAGCTTCCTTCTGATATATGATACATGTTCCTGTGCTGGTTATTATACCTGTCCTAAACCAAATGGCATTACTTCTTGACTCACTCTCGTATATATATATATATATATATATATATATATATATATATATAGTGTATGAGTATTGCTTATATAGTTTGCTATATTTTCAAGTAAAGTGTGCACAGTATAATTGATAGAGCAGATGCATATAAGTTAGGGTAGCCAACATTTAAAGTCAACGGCGCATGTTAAGAGACAGTTTCTTGCCAATATATATATATATATATATATATATATATATATATATATATATATATATATATATATATATATATATGGGGGGATCTTTCGTACGCTTTTATCTAAATTGACATCTATATCAGAGATTATAGTTTTGCCATCTGTGAAATTCTCAGAAATTAAAATCTGTTACTTTATCCGGCGTAGCTAAATTATCAAGTAAGTAATTTATAATTTAAATCTGACACGTGATTACTTTTATAATAACAATATAATTTCAAAATGTCATTGCTATTTCTATCAATAATTTTCTTGAATAAAACATTGCATTTTAATTCAAGAGTCAACTATCATAAATAAAGATTGAGATTCGACGGGATTAGATCCCTTATACCTGATGCTTGAATTCGACCATTCATTGACATCGGTTTAAACATTATTTATATAATAAATTCCAACCAGAAACGCCACTATGAAAATAAGAAAAAGCCATTTCACTGCTTGACTTCTATTATTATATAATCTCATTGATTGAGAGACTGGTAATGAATCATACCCAATAATATCCGTTTTTATGATATAATGTCCCACTAGAAATAATAAGATCCTTGTATATTTGGTTTGGAAGAATATTAACTTTCTTATAAAAAACGATACGGGTAATACTTATTTATGGACTATACTATATTGTAATTTTTAAGAAACAAATTTCTTTTCTTTACAGATTGTATGCAAACCAAAATAAATTACACTAAATAAACCAAATTCCATTCAGAGGACTAAACTTAAGCAGTTCCAAGCATGGACACTAGTTTCTTAGTAACAGTTTAAAGAAAATCAGCAAGTTACAGTGTTGTGTCATAAAACATATCGTATTAGCTAAGTTAATGTCAATATTTATATCACATTCTATTACA